>JAUELF010221154.1:0-14017 GCA_031471495.1 Clinocardium nuttallii
ACTGGCGTTATACATCTATCGACGAAAAACAGCCAGCTCCAATCTTAATATTCAATTAGTGCATATTGTCTGATTGTAGTGCCACTTTTCCTGAACAGTTGTTAACATTAATTAAATAAACTTTCCGGAATATTTATTGTGAAAAAAAAAGTATTAGTAAATGATTGTATTTTCTTCTTTTTTCACACTGTTTTCAACTTAATTATTTAAGCTTATTTTCTGAATTATAAAATGTTGTCTGCTGCATATTGTTGTATGTGAGAAAGGATGGAAGTTAATGAAGAACACACAAAGGTATTACTCTGACTAAAATTGAAAATATGGTAACAATACGGAATGTTCTCATATTTTGTCTTCAACAGTTTCGTACGTAGTCTTCCAAAGTCATTTACACCAAGACAGATGGTTTAAAACGAGTACAGTATAGATATAATGCTTTAAAGTTCAAAAAATGAATTACTAACATTTAATAAAAGAATAATTCACTCATATTTTAAAACAAAATTGTTACCTCAAGTAGCATATGATCCGGTGTTTCATATGAAAGGGAATATATAAATAAGAATGTCATGAAGACCCATAGAGTTTTGGCGGATATTCCCTTCCATAGTTTCATAAGTGTTATTATTGTTTTCCATATATTGAGATCACTAATAAAATATATCCGAATTTTCATTTAAATATTGTTTAAATTCACCCTTGGTTAATGTTATTGTTTGTTTATGCCGATGAGAATCATAAGTCAAGCTTCTGACTGTTTTGTTTAAAAAAAAGAATGTCATCTTTCAATTTTAAAATGGGGATTTTCAGCGCAAATACACAATTCTAAGAATCGTTACCTAGTTCACATTTTACTCGACCTGGGAATCACACAATACATGGAGTAATAAGATTATTGTTTTTAATTTAGAGACATTCTTAATAATATGAAAACATGAAACATTTAATAAAAACAAATTAAAATAATAAGTACATGTTTAAAACTGACTATCAACTTACGTATACCCTTTTACCGGCCGTCTAACCAAGCTGCTTGATTTACATGTTATATATATATACACTCAATTGATTGTCTCATCATTTTCTAAAAATAGAACCTTTACAATGATATCGAAACTAGATCTTCCACGAACCCGGATCATACCAATCCCTTTACTTTTCCTGTGTTTGGTGCGAGGTCTATCACTGGCCACTTCTTATTTAATCAAAGCACTGAAAGTGCTGTGGGACGGTACCCATGGTATTAGTGGAAGAAGATGGCCAACAGTTCCAAATTTTGAATGTTACAACACTAATCACACACTTTCAAATAATGTAAACAAAAAAAGCAGAAATGCATACAGTTCATACATTTATTTAGGACAAGGTTAACCTTCTTTCAAGAGATCTTTAATTCAAATCCTAAAAGATGGATATAAAAGTAAAATGAACAGAAATGTTACTTTGCATGGCCTCTTTTAAATTGTTCAAATATTTAATATCATAACAAATGACCTTTATTGATAATTGTACAATTACAGTGTCCACTCCTTGCAGTTTCATTCTCCGATATTAGCAGTTACACATTTTACTACATGGCGTATTACTCAGGGGACCGAGTCAAGGATTTGCTTGTTTTCTGTTTTAGCAAAATGTGTTTGTCCATTATTACATTGTTTTGATGAAGGCCTTTTTATATTAATCTGTTCATTTTCATACAATTTGTCTGTGAAAAATCATTTTCGTTTAACAGACACTAAACGTGAAGTATTATACTGGAGATAAACAACCAGAAAATCATTCAAAACACAACAAACTTCTAAGTTTACTTTTATCATTGTTAACATAAATAGATTACATACTTTGAATGCGTCAGTTGGTTCACTACAGTCAATACATAGGAAGACACTGTACTGTCATAAATGTTCATTGTGGTATATCCATAGAGCCATTGTATAGTATGATCATTTAAAAGGGTACAATGATATATTAGGAGTAGTAATTAATTAATTAATTATTTATTGCCTCCGATCCATATATGGAGCGTACTATACGTACTGCTAGTATGTACATGTATATACATGCATACATGCACACGAAGTTATATGTATGGGCGCGATGTATGGGGTGAATAGAAATCAATCAATATATATCACCCAGATAAGACAGGCGACACTAACATATGAATGTGTGATTAAAAGTAATGATATAAGGTTATTTAAAAACAGCACAAACTACAGGGTATAACAACGTTTACCATTTATTCGCAATCTAACGGTACTGTTTATGATATGCATGTATTTACGCATATTGCAAGGCCCCGTCGAATTATATTGTGAATGGGTGCTTTGTTGGCGTATGTGAAAGTACTTGTTACTTAATATACATAATAAATAGCATAGCCTCTACACATTGGAGATATTTTAGGGAGGCGTCCTAGTGCCAAATCATAATGTTCTATAAAAAAGAATAACTTTAGGTAGGACTTTATAACTCCTACGTAGGAGATAAAACAGCATAATTAGGACTTTATAACTCATACGTAGGAGATATAAAAAGCTTGATTAGGAGTTTATAACTTCTACGTAGGACTTTATAACTCCTACGTAGGAGATAAAAAAAAAGCCTAATTAGGACTTTATAGCTCCTACGTAGGAGATACAAAAGCCTAATTAGGACTTTATAACTCCTACGTAGGAGATAAAAAAAGCCTAATTAGTTATAAAGTCCTACGTAGGAGTTATAAAGTCCTACATATGCTTTTTTTATCTCCTACGTAGGAGTTATTCTTTTTATAGAACATTATGATTTGGCACTAGGACGCTTCCGTAGATATGCCTAAAACTAAAACCACCGTAATCATCAATTTGCCTTACCAAAAGTCATCAGATTAGTTAAGCAAAAAATATTTCGCTGTCCAGTTAGATTAATGATGTATGACATACAGACATGTGTTAACGCATACGCTTTTAAAACATATTGGAATTGGAGATATTGTTCATAGTGAGTTAATCTCTTTTAATGATATACATGTAAATCTTTATTTATACATATTTCCATATTTCATAATATATGTTTTCAAAATCATCTGCTGCAGATTCGATATCAGTGAGAGAGGGTTAAATTAAGACTATGAACTATCTATCAATTACAATGCTTCATTGGAGAACTTCTCCCTAGGTACGGGAGGTCGCGATGTTGATCCCCGAACTATTAGTATATAGTATAAATGCTAGTGAGCTTATATACAACTGACTCGCTTGTGTCAGAAAAAATGAAAATTTACTCAGGAAACGCCGTCATATAACTGGAATTGTGTTGAAAGCAGCGTAAAATACCTTACAAACGAATCTAACAAGTATAAATATTCACATGTGAATGCATGCTTTGATTGTTTGGTATTTTACGCCGATGTAGAAACTATCTGTTTTTATCAAGGCGTCTTCTTCGTAAGTTACCAGTACTACATATCCAGTTATCCTGGCATCAGCCAGTCAGGCGTAGTGCTTATCCCGCAACCCTAAGCGATACGGAGAGGGAAGCCACTTCAAGATTGTCTGTTTTTCGAAGAAAACAATTCGATGTATTGTGATACCCTCGAGTCGTCGTCTGCGTCGTTACACAACTTTAACCGTACCTAGTATCTCAAAAACTATTCAACATTTCAAATGAGACTTTGTACACGTGTTTCTAGGAAAAATACGCATGTATATAGCAAGTCACGTATCTCTGGCTTAAATACTTATACAGAAATGGTTCTCCTTCGAAAAGATACGAACGTTGGCGTTCGCTTGCGGCGCTCTTGTTGAAGTCTTTGATATATCCCGACCGGAGATCGAACCCGCGACCTCCCGCACGCACTTGAGTCGAACGCTCAAAACGAGCTTTTTTAACATGTGTCCTGAAACAGTATTTTGGAATTTACGTAACACTTTCTGTTTGGATGCCTCTATACTGTGTGAATTGAATGGAATACATTACCAGTTCGTGTCTTTTACTTTATTTAGCAGGTTCATTGTGGAAGATCGATATGTACAAAATACCAAACTTGCGATTTAGACACAGAACAATGCGTGGTTAGGGGTAAGACGTTTCTAGTCTACTTGCCGTACTTTATACCGCTTAAATTCCGACAAGTGGTTGCATCCATCTCCATTGCTTCTAATACGTTATTTACGGAGTACCTTTTGTAACATATAGGTACATGACCAGGATAAGACTTAAAAGTCGTATATAAACTTATAAAGGCAACGTAAAGGTAACTTTATGTCGCGTTCAGCAGAATAAGGGTTAATAATTATGTATTCCTATATTGAAAAATTGTATTAATCGAAAACATTTGTTTATACTTTAGTTAAGCGACAGTTAAACATATAAGTCTACCTTAAAGTTTATAAAAACCCGAGGAAATCCTTTTTAAAGAGATTTAATCACTTAACATTGAGGTTTGTTTCATTTTTCGTATATTTGAATAAATATTTCACTGTTTTTCAGAATGTGGCGATTTAAAAACTCCACTGAATGGACTCAAATACGGAAATGTAAATCATGTTGATGCAAAAGCCATGTTGGATTGTACACATGAGAGCTACGTACCAACAACTCAAGATCTCCCTGCACACACACGTTGTCAGTCTAACTCCAGATGGAGTGTGGAGCAAATTCAATGTGTACAGTGTAAGGCAAATTGATTTAGGGTGTACCCAAAGTATGAGTCGTCCCGCAAAAAACAATATTATGGCAACTACATAATATATCGACCGCATCAGCCTGCGCTGTCCGCACATACTTATCCGGGACAACACAATCCGTCTCAGGGATATAGAGGTATATAATTCCTGAAACAGAAAATCCACAGGAAGCAAAAAGTGTCTTTCCGGGTAAGCCTGCACGACATACTTATGCAGATCAGGCTCGAAACTTTACGCAGAGTCCACACTGTTGGTTTTCTCGCGAGACGGCTCAATTATGTTATTCGTAATCTTACATGCTTATCACGTATATATTTTACTTTTGTGTTTAACATTCATTTTAAGTAATAACTGTGGTTGATTGTTGGCGAGTCGCGATATGTTATAGTAGGTTAAGGCATGGTCTGTCGACCAGGGGTCATTTACTGGAATCCAAGCTAGCATCAGTCTTAATATCAGATGTAATATTCTGAAAAGGTATATGTGGTAGCAAGCAGCATTTGAAGACTGCTGTGTTAAATAAGAACAATAATTTATAGGCAAACTCGGTTTTGTATGGATAACTTGGCTGTATATCAGCCTATTCGCAGATGTAGCTGGAAACATACTTTGTCATCTAAGCCTACATTGTATATTGATATATGAATACGCATAATCATACATAACACGGACATGATTGGATTTAATGGATTTTAATGGATGATTCTATATGTGTAATTTCAATCATGTTTATCAATGTATACAGTTAGATGAGCCATTTGAACTGTTTCAATCTCAGTAAGTTTTCCGAATATGATTCTATAGACAAACATATCTGGTAATAACTGTTACATGTTTTAACGTATAAGTAGTATTTTATTTTCATCTTAAATCTAGCGTACAAGTATTTCATTTCACTTTGCTTCAGTGTCCGCTATATGTAAACAGTACCTTGTGACCAGTAATGATTCAAATGGAGCGGTCCGGTCTATTACAGCATCTACCTTCTATGATTCCCGACTGACACCCACTCAAGGTATACTAAACGGATCATTTACATGGGCAGCGAGACGTCTTGACTACTATCAGTTCATTCAGGTATAATATCATATTAAAGATCGACATAGGGTGAAGAAACACGGAACTGCACTGCTACACTATTAAATATAAACTGTATATGACATAGATCAATGTTCGATACCAAGATATGCATTTATATATATATCGCATTTACTTTTATTGTACATACAGTTTTTGCATGCGTATGTACATTAACGCGTACGCACATATTCCATTTGTTTTGTTTTTTAATGGTTCGTTACTAACTGTGTTAAATCTCTCGACAATGATCAATGTAAAATTGACACGATGTCCGCCATTCAGATGACACTTGGGCAATTTTAAACATTTATCACATGGAACACCTTAGTCAAAGATTTGAGTACATTTTTATTCCGATTACAAACGTACCATTTACTCTTACGAACAAATGTATAGTTTTAAAGAGGACCCTACCACAGTCCAGTTGGAAAAGTGAATATGCAATTGCTCTTTTTCAACCAATAGGTCGAATTTAAGAGGACCCAAACTATAACTGGTATTGCAACACAGGGGTACAACATATACAGTCTTCAACAGTACGTGACGTTGTATGGTGTTGCCTTCAGTCAGGATTGCATCGCCTTTGTTGATATTGTAGACAGTACAAGGAATGCTAAGGTAAGACATATTTGTTAGCCCAACTTAGCTGACACCTTGTTCGTAACTTCGTTTGTTGTTTTGTAAAATATTTAAACTTCACTATCTTGGGTCAATGGTGTGATCAGGATAGTTACACTAGTTATGAGAAAGAAGTACAATATTTTAGTTCGAAAAAGGTAAAAATAAATTCAAGAGAAAATCCATCAAACACCGTTATTATATGTTACACGTACAATTTCACAATTTATTCAGTTGACACAAATCTTGACTGAACCACTTGAATACAACTAACTCGATGTATAAGGGGGGAATATCATGTACGAGGGGTGTTCGTATTAAATCCTTATTTATCCACCATATGTTTATTCTGACGTACTAAGAAGATGGTACCCGATGTAGGGTTTGACCGGTGATTACGAATTCCAACCCGGATAAGGCCATTCATTATTTACGTTGATTGATAAAAAACATTGGTTTATTTGTTTTCCACCAATTGGCTTATATTATTGTATATGTGGGATATGGCCAGTTAGCTTTGAATGTCGTTTTGAGGAATTCGGGTGCGATAAAAACCAGGAAACACACGAAAGGAACTGACCTTTACTGAAATTTCATTGTAAACGGTGTTGAACTCCTAGGCAATCAATCAGAAATACGAACGATATTGAAGAGGTATAATCCTCTGTTAAATCCTATCTGACGCACTCATTAAGATTTAACGCATATGGAATATCATATGATCTTATATATGTACATGGAATGTAAGAACTTGTAAAACAATTCGACGAATTATTTAACATGTTGTATTCGTCTTTTTGACGACCATACATTGACATGTTACTACCTATGTTGAGTATATGCTGTTTTATTTGGTTGTCCATTGACGATTACACAACCGCTTCTCCCTGTTTAACTTTGTTTTTCAGGTTTTCAATGGGAACAGTGACATAAACAGCATTGTGATCAACATGTTGGAGACGCCTGTTGAAGCTCTATGTGTTCGCATCAAACCGAAACGTTGGAATCACTATATAGAAATGCGAATGGATATTCTAGGTTGCGATCTTACGCAATACCGCATCTACAATAACAATTGAAGAAGATGCACATATCCTAAGGGCACCTTTGTACACAAATAGTACGGTAGAGGTCTAGAGACGTGGAGTAAAATGGTTGCTTTCAAAAGTCTCTTTCTACCAAACCAGAGACTGTTTAAAAACACGAACTACACATATTGAGTTCATTGCATACCATTATATCAAGATGTTCTTTGGTTGATTTTATTGTTATTGGTTGTATTACATTATAAATAGTTCATTAGTTATAACATACATTTATCCATGAATTCTATTTTATTACAAACACGATGTGAATTTAAGAACTAATATGTTGTATTAGTGTAAAATAACACCAACTGATCAGTACACCTACATCTACAGGTTTAACCTCCTTAGTCACACTTGACTATTACGCATTGTGTTGTTACTAGACAATGGATATACGCAAAATAGTAATGCTAAGAGAACATTTGATGGATAAAAGAAAGAATTATACTTCATCCCATGTGTTTAGCCTTTTTCAAATAAGCTTCTCTGATAATCGTGGCCATAGTCGGCACAGCCACAAGAATCATGGACGGTTTAATTACAGCTAGGCCCTACAATTTAAGTAGACTTATCACACAACAACTCGCTTAAGGGATACTAAGTCGTGGCCTCTGCGATGTTTGCAAGCAGGTTGTTCCAAATTGCTTTTGATCTTTGGGAGAAGTAAATTGTGTTATAGGCTGTATGTTTTGATATAAGCCTGTAATTCCGAAAAAGAAAGGCATGGGTGTATAGTCTTGCTTTTGTTAAGTTCTGGTCAGTTGGGATGTCAACTTGAACAACATGATCCGATCGCTTTGATTATTCTGGCCTTAGTGTTTTCCCAAACCTGCTGATCAATTATCGATGAAAAACTGCTGGTGTTATGGTAACGATTGGTTCCGTGCATCGCTTCTCTCTGTCATTTTGCTTTATGAATCAGTGTATGGGTTCGCTTTGGTCGAGCGGTATATTACATGTGGTCGCACGAGAGACATATATTTTACAGATGAGTAAGAAATTCTAAAATTCCGTCGAAGAACTCTGAAAGTGCTGTTAGCCTTTTTGGTGATTGTTCCAGGATTTGTTTCAGTAAAATGGACGCCAAGGTACTAATTCTGCTTCCAAATTGTGGCCTTTCAATTTGTCTATTTCCGTAAATTCTTAGGATACTGCATTTCTCGGGGTGAAAGGACAAATCTTCGTTTCCATACTGCAAAGTTTAAGGGATGGTTTTGAAGTACGTCAGTCTGCTATGGAGTTGATTTGCCTGTAAAAAAATGAAGCCACCATAGTGGTCAAATTTCGTGAGAGACGACCATATTGAACACGATCAAATACTTTGAAGATATCTAAGATAGCAAGGTCGTGTTGTTTATTATTGTCATGGGCTGATACCAGTTCGTTCACTAAGGTTATGAGTTGCGTCTCAAAACTTCTTTTGAATACGTGTTGGCTGTCCATTAGATTCTTAAGATGGTCAACATGATTCATCATACTGCTATAAAGTGCTCCAATTGTTTACAGCAGCTATATTTGAGCAATACCGCTCTATAGTAACTGGTCATTTACCTTTTCTGGAGATGGCGGATACATTGGCAGTCTTTTAAGTCTCTGGGATGTCGGCATTTTCTTTCATTACACAGTCTTATAGTGCGCTCTGGACAGCTAGCTCTTTCAGTAGACTTGGTTGTATCGCATCTGGTCCTGCAAATTTCTATGGGTTAAGCATCTTTAGGATTTCAAAAATCTTTGATGTCACGACTTCAATGTCAGGCATTGATCGTAATGGGTCTCCATCAAATTGAGGTACAGATGATGTATCATCGCATGTAAATACTGGAAGGTGCTGAATGAGTATGGTATCTTCATCGAGTGCATCGTTGAAAAGTCTGCTTTTATCTTTAAAAAAGGAAAAGCAAAATATATGTTAGTTGTTTAATGTAGTTCCAGAAGAGTTCCTGTTTGGTCTTTGACTTGGGTCGTAGAAAAGACGTTCCATGTATTTTCAAAATGCTTGTCTTTTGGTTATTAGTGATAACTTTGTGCTTCCTCATATAAGCGTCTATCACCGATCTTTTCTGAGGCTCTCTACTCTTGGGAAGGGATTCGTAAGAGCATATCCCGTTGGCATATTACGCAGACACTTGTCAAAATCTAGACAATGCAGACAATGAATTACTTCATTTAGCTCTTCCTACAGTAGTTTTCCATTACTGAACACTATTTCGGATTCAGATAGAGGTCTTGAAAGTTATAAATTGTTTGTGATGTCAATGTATTTCTATTTTTCAATTACTAAATTGAAAATGACGACATGGACGTACATGTGTTCATGTCGTGTTTCAAGTGAAAGCAGCTTTTCGATTCCGATTCAAATATTGTTTTTACAGTTATGTACGAATCCGGGTTTTAGCGGTATTTTCTTATAAATAAATTTTAACATTATCATTTTCATTTTTGTCAAATGTAGATAAAAATGGGTTTATTGCTTTGATGTTAGTATTGGACTCTCAACATATTTGTCATTGGTATACAGCGGCCTTCTTCGGATGTTGATATGACATGCAAGGAGTGTTTTTATTATTCCACCTTCCCTTAGTTAAACAACAAGAGGGTCATGATGGCCCTGGAAAAGCTCACATGAATTATCCAAAGTGATCTGTAATGTCTTAAGGCAAAACAGCCCAACCCCTTGGTGTCCATGTTATATGATCAAACAGTAAACATATTGATTAGTGATATGACAACGGCCCAAACACAATACACATCATAATAATAACAAACAGGTAAGTGAGATACATATATAACACATTATAAAAGTGACTTACGTCTTTCTAGAGAGTAAAAAGTATACATTCCTAGTTTTTTATGACATTTTCATTCGTTTGGCTCATTAAACAGTTGAATTTTGCAATTGTAGGATTACTAAACATGTTGGTACTTAACCTTAAAGCATTATATGCTTTACATTCAAGTACAAAATGGTACTTTGTTTCAACAGACTGAGAATACAAGGGACATAATCCATTAGCGCCATCCAATCCCAGATGTCGGCCCTTTTCAATCATGAGGCAATGTGATGAAGTTCTAAAGGATGCAAATGCCCTTCGAAACTTCCCCACATTGAGCACATCTAAACAATTCTGGAAATCAAAATGTGGCTTAAAATTGATATAAAGGCTTAACTTTGAACTACTTTAGCATCGTTCACGCCTTTTCTGTACATATTGATCTGTTAATCTTTGTAGATATATACATATAAATTTAGATTCATTAGTAACACTATGATCATTCCAAACATATCTTAAACCGTTTTTAGTAAGATTGGTTCGAATTTGTGTTACCCAATTAGAATGTCCTAAACCATCATACAACTTTAACATATCATAGCACTTTCTAACAAGTCTGTGACTAGGCAATTTTATAACTCTAAGCCAGTACTTAATAACCCTTTTTGATGCATAGATATAAACTGGAAATCGTCCACTGTCATTAATTGTTCTCAATGGGACCGACATGTAGCGCTTCAAGCAGTATGTATGCACCTTTTCAACACATACATTTATAGTACTAGTGTTGTCATTTACGCGCTTTGACATCCATTGATTGGATCCTGGTTACACTAATGTCGTATGCATTGAGACATTCCAACACAAAACACCTTACTCTGACTCTAATCGCTGCCTAAATTGGTTAAATTCGTTTGATAAGACACCGACGTTCCCATCATGTGATCCCCGAAATTATTGGGAATGTTTTGGAAGACAATGGTGTTACATAAGTTGATACTTCTTAGATAATTATTCAGAACTGCTCATGTGATATTTTCATGATATAATCTACGTAAAATAATTGGTTTGCATTATAACATAGTCGGAATGGTGTAGTCGGTAGAACAATCACTTTACATTGCTATGCTATCGTCGAAATTGTGATTAATACCTACTATAGCTCTTCATTTTTAATGTGCATTGTGTACGAAATAGTCTGTTCAATTATTATTTCAGGGTTCGAAAAATGAGAAAATGGTCATACAAATAGGTCCGAATAACACGTTTGCTTCGAATGAACCAGGTATGTTTAAAAACAATTTAATGGAGTGTTCAAACGATTTAAAGTGTTCAGCATTTGTGTCAGAACTAACTCCTGAGCCATTTTTGATAACAGTTATCGAGGAATATGTGTACAGCCAACCTTAGTGCATCTGTTTAGCTACAAACGTGCAACAATCCATTTGTATTACGACTTCCATGTTAGGTGATGATCAAGGCTGTGTTAATACTCAGACTGACAATACCAAAAGCACGTCTATGTACTGGATGGACGCGTACCACTGAATGGCGCGACCTTCATTCGTGCAAGTGTAAACACCACTTTACGACATAGCAGGGTTTTGTTAGTTTTGCATATATCATTACTAACAACGCTAAAGATAATGCATAGCAATGTACTTTGCTGTCTGTCCAAATACATGTAGGTGCGTGTTATTATTTTTTGTAAAATGAGTATTTACGTTTATTGCATACTTTGATATTGTCCCGTTCACCTTGCATTGCAGAAAATGGTCATGATTTTTCGATCATGACCGATGCCAAGGAGTGGCCAAGAGCGTACATAAGGACGTGCAATAATTCTGCATAATTAACATGCTAGGCACTACTTGTTTATGTAAACAAACATAGCTGACCTAAATATCATTTTTAAACCTCACCGGACTTTGTAATGTTTAATTCTCATATACTGGTCATGGATAATTTCTTACTGTCTCATGCTAACAGTACGTTTTTGACCGATAACAGTCTTAAACATGCATCTAAAATGTTGCATGTGCATGACGTCATTTAAAAAAAATTACGTCACTGTTATAATGCTATTTCATAATGAATGTGATAATTTCAATAAATACCCCCGGAACGTCGCCCTGAAAGGAAAGGTAGTTGAATATTTAAAAAAAAAAAAATTAAATTCCAACTTGTAGTTTTAAAGATAATCTCCGTACAAGAAAAAAGTAAGAAAGGGCGATGAAAATTATTCTAAGAACAGGAAAATGAGTTATGGTTCTTGTTCACTGCACTTCCTCTCAATGTGTTCTATCATAGTATAAAGTTTTATTAAATTCAATCCAGTATTTTTTAAATGCTAAAAGAAAGTAACAAAGGGCAATAACTCTGTAATTTTGTAAATAAGAGTTATGGTTCTTGAACACTGCACTTCCTCTCATTTCGCTCTATCATTGTATGAAGTTTTATAAGATTCCATCAATTAGTATTTCTCCGGACAAGAAAAAGTATCAAAGGGCGATAACTCTGTAATTAGGAAAATAAGAGTTATGGTTCTTGTACACTGCACATCCTTTCATTATGCTCTACCATTGTATGAAGTTTTATTAGATTTCATCATTTAGTTATAAAGTAATTCTCCGGACAAGAAAACGTAACAAAGTGCAATAACTCTGTAATAAGGTAAAGTAGAGTTATGGTTCCTGTACACTGCCCTTCCTCTCAATGTGTTATATCAACGTATGGAGTTTTGTTAAATTCCAATAATTAGTTTTAAAGTTATGCTCCGGACAGGGAAAATCGCAACAGACCAACCGACCAACCAACCCCAGGGTGACTCCAATATACCCCCTCTAAACTTTGTTTGATGCGGGGTATAATAATTTATACATATAAGGAAAATAAGCTGCATGTATTTTGGGAAAAGATGATTTTTTATTGTTTTCACTATTTGCTGCAGCTGCATCCCCATCTTTTTCCTGGGGTGCCCAAGGTAGAGCCCTCCTGGACAATTTGACACAATCTGTTTTCTTCTTAGCAAATTTATATTAGAGATGTATCTTGCAATATCCTTGATCTACCGAGCCATTTTCGATACATCATCGTCAAATAGTTCTGACGTAAAGGGGATATTTATATATGGTAACACAAATGTACATAATCCTCCTTGATTTCTGGCTTTATTAAGGAAGTCTCTCCTTGTCATTAATACTTGTTCGTTAGAATGACCAAAAAGTGCTTCAGCTTTGTTACAGTTTTCAATAAACTCCCAAAACTTTTCAATGTCTTTTTCTAGAATGATGTATGGTTTTAGCGAATATTGTTGCGCTCAATATAGATGTCTCTACAGTTTGTAGCTTATGAATGATCATTTGCCGTGCTGTGGCCAGACAATACATCCCACGCAAGATGATTGGTCTTAAGCCTCGCAGTTTTCTGGCCTGGTATTTTGCTCGTCTTGCACTTAATCTTCCCAATGACTTTCATTAATACCGTTTCTAATTAATTTTTTTTAATTTTCAGCCGAAGTTTTATCCACATTTTCATCAAACAGCTCTTGACTTTTAAGCTTTTTCGACATACATGTATTTGTATATAGCTCTTGAAGTGGATTTACTACCCTCATCAGGATTTTAAACTCTACCAATATGCAAATATGCATTTTTTTTAAACAGATACATGTATTGTTATAACACACACTTGTACATATGTGTGCTATGATTCATGTATTGTTATAACACACACTTGTACATATGTGTGCTATGATTCATGTATTGTTATAACACACACTTGTACATAT
>JAUELF010221238.1:0-14016 GCA_031471495.1 Clinocardium nuttallii
GTGAACCTGAGAAAAGTAATGTCAACTGAGGCGAAGTGTGATCTTTATTTTATTATACCGAAAAACTACAAATTAGGGAATTGACAATACTTCAATATAACACCACATATGAACAGTATACTGTTACATGGCACACACGTCTAAATGGTGATGTTGTTGTTTAAAATGACGTCATACGCGCGCATGCATCTTACAGGGGTGTAACATCATGATGTTACATGGGTGACATCATTTATTGTTAACCTATGCGGTATGGGAATTTTATAGGGAAAATCATGGGAGGTATAATAATATAACATGGTATGGGAATTTTATAGGGAAAATCACGGGAGGTATAATAATATAACATGGTATGGGAATTTTATAGGGAAAATCACGTGAGGTATAATAATATAACATGGTATGGGAATTTTATAGGGAAAATCACGCGAGGTATAATAATATAACATGGTATGGGAATTTTATAGGGAAAATCACGCGAGGTATAATAATATAACATGGTTTGAGCCATTTTTGATGGCCGTTTAACAGTCAAGCTCAGATATTCAGCATTTGTTAACATGTTTATGTTCTAGAGGCTAAAACAGCTTTGTTGTTTTTAAACTAACCGAAAATTGACCTTGAGACATTTATAATTTCTATGGCATGTCTGATCAGACTACATGCTTGCAAAATGTTTGTATAACCATATCTTATATTTTTTCAACATACATTAAATCTGCAGAAGACAACTTCATCAAGTCAAAAATATCCAAACTCACTACATGTATATATATGAGAGAACAATTATTGAATGAAGTTGAAAACATTATGGCAAAAGGGGTCTACTGCAGACCCTGATCAGACTACGTGGTGAGGCAAGCTTATGGCAAAGTATTTAACCCTTTCCCTCATTATGACAATCCTGCAGCAGACGTCTTTGAACATAATTTGTCAAAACATAGAAAATCTCTTTAATTGAATGGATAACCTATGATTAAAGGTGGGAAAACATTGTGGCAAAAGGAGAAATTGATCTTTTGAGCACCTTCTTCTTTTGTCACTATGTTTTCAAAAATCTGTCTGCTGCAGAGGTGCCAGAAAACGTCTATATGAGGGAAAGGGTTAAGGTTATTTTTTTTCTGTGGCTCTTTCAATATTATGTATGATATTACAATTGCATAAAGATTTACACTATTTATTTGTCGCTAATAATTTCAGAATGTTTGGACGTGTTGATTGTTTCCCTTGATCAGTCTCCAATGGAGAAGTATCATATTCCTGCTCTGTTTTTCCTCGCTGAGACAATGTTGTACTGGCTAAGGACTGACGCGGTTCACCAACCATACCTCAGAACTGGGGAAATCAAACTGCTCAAGGTAATCTTATTTAAAATATCTAAACCTAGCCAATGAGGGACATTTGTGATAATTATATTATCTCCCTTGTCATTTTTAAAACATTGTGGCAATAGAATTTTGTTTGTTTATATGGTGTTTTACGCTACTTTCAACAACTTTTTAGTTATATCACAACATTACCAAAGTCTTTGGTATGACCCTGCTTGAACCCCGCAACCTCCCACACTCTACCTCTACACCACTGAGGCTGTCATGACAAAAGGAGAAATTGCTCATGACACAATGATTTTAATTCTATTCATTTATTTTACTGTCACATATCAACATTTTTCTTTTTGAAATCCTGATGTTTTAAAATCGTTAAAAGGTTTGTCATATGTGTTAAAAGGGTAAACTTATTTAGTTAAGACAACTTTTGAGTTCTCTTTCCTGGATATTAAGCCAGTACTCACAGGGAATGATGTTTAGCTAGTATTAATGGTAAATTGTTATCCTGACACTGTACACCATTGTCTTCCAATGTTTGTATATCTCTTCTAACATTTCAGATGGGTCAGTTGGTCTTCGCCAGATTATTCTATCACCACATGGCTGGTCAGCTGGCAGGACAAAAGGAGTTTAAAAACAGACTCTTTACTTATTTAGATGGTAAATATATGTTCTTCTTTGGTAACAAATCCACAAGTCAACTTAAAGCTTGTCTGTTTTTCGAAGAAAATAAAGTCAGGTTATTGGCACTGTCGCAGACAAGCGTTGGTGTTAAAAAGCCTGTATCTTGTTTTTACTCTAAGAACTAATCAGCTATATCTTGTTTTTACTCTAAGAACTAATCAGCTGTATCTTGTTTTTACTCTAAGAACTAATCAGCTATATCTTGTTTTTACTCTAAGAACTAATCAGCCTGTATGTTGTTTTTACTCTAAGAACTAATCAGCTGTATCTTGTGTTTACTCTAAGAACTAATCAGCCTGTATCTTGTTTTTACTCTAAGAACTAATCAGCGTGTATGTTAACTAATCAGCCTGTATCTTGTTTTTACTCTAAGAACTAATCAGCTATGGAATGTTGATGCATCTGCAGCAGACAACTGTAAGTATCACTAAATAGAAGAAAGAGTAAACTAGTCAAAAATAAATTGTGTCACATTTGACATACATGTTTGAATAGATTGCAAATACTTTGCAGAGGTGATATTGATCTGGTCTTAACTGATTGCTTGGTCCCAAAGATTGATATTTGTTGTGTATAATGTAGCCTAACATATTTCAGGATTACAAGAATGTCAAGAAGCGTACAGTCCATACCCGAATGCCCTACTGTCTTTAAGGTTTATTATCACTGTTGGTAAAATTGTCATGTCGGACACTCAGCTAGAACCAGGAGAAATTAAAGAGGGTGATAATATTAGAAAATCTGCTCTCAGTCGTCCAAGTGCTGTAAGTTTGTACAATTACATTTTTCCCCCACTATTTAACCCTTTCCCTCATATAGATGCTTTCTGATGCCTCTACAGCAGACAGCTTATTGAAAACATGGCGACAAAAGCAGAAGTTGCTCAAAACGAACAATTTCAAATTTTGTCACCATGTTTTCAATTCTATTCAGTTATTGTTCTTTCATTGAGAGATAGTTTCCGGAAAAAAAATCAAAGTTGTCTGCTGCAGATTTGTATGTGGGAAAGGGTTAACTTTACTTGTTGTTACATAATCTATCACATGTTGATTCAAATTGTTTATTGGCAGATGACACATGTCTAGAAAAACAATCTCTTGCTTGATAGGGAGCATCCAAATAATATTGTCAAAATGTTTTTGATTAATATTTTCCTATATATAACAAGTATGCATCAGATGTCTTTGTAAATGTCAAGACAATATTATGGAAAATCTCAATGAGTTAAAGTATTATAATAGAGTTGTAAACATTGCAACAATGTAGTCGTCTCCTGCAGATGCGTCAAAATTCATCTGTAAGTCGGAAAGGTTTAATTCATTGTTACTCGCTCCATATATTTTATTGGCCATGCTATTAAATCTATTATGTAATATTTCTATGTCTATTGTTTTAACAGAGAAGTAATAACACCTCTAAGATGACAGAAGTGTCCAAAGAAATATCCAACAAGCCGACTACCCACAGTGTCGCCATCAGTAGTAGCGTCCATGACCTCAGCCCCACATTGTGGCACGCCCTCGATGTGTGGCGATGTACAAACCATCTTAGTGGTGGCCTATCCGAGGCCTTGAAAGCCCTCTCTCATTGCGGGATGGGTCTGGTGAATGAAAGCTGGTAAGATGTGTAACTGTTATCATCTCTGACTTCTGTTGACCAATTACCCTGCCCAGGCCTGACCCTGCCTCTGATGATTAATTTGTATTTTCAACCAATGTTCAACCAATTTTCTATCAATTTTCAGTCAAATCACATCAGCCAATTTACCTACCTGTGTGTTTCATGGCTTTCCCAGGACAGTACTCCTCCACAAAACTGTCTTTTTAAGCAACTGGCTGCTTTTCAACATAGACTGTTAGCCTATTGGTGGAAGTAGCATGACACTCATATCATTGACTGTGTCTGTAAGAATGTTTGCCAGCTAACTCACAACCCCTCTGATAAAGTGTCTGTAAGAATGTTTGCCAGCTAACTCACAACCCCTCTGATAAAGGCTATATTTGTAATCTCCATTGCAGATGATGTTTGGCAACAGTTTTGATGAAAGAAGAAATTACAAAAACAAGCATTTTCGCTTCTTTTCCTTCAGTGTTTTCAACTCTGGATAGAAATTGTTCTTTTAATCTGCTAGACATTACCAAGAAAACGAAACCAGAAAAGTACAATGAAATTTATGTCAATATATTAACAGCCTATATATTATTCATTTTAACTGTTTAGGGTAGACAGCATGGTAGCACTACAGATTTTAGCCGAGGCCGCCAAATCTAGTCTCTCTGCGATGAAGACCTTACACAACATGGCCCGTGGATTTCGTGTTAAAGAAGCCGGTCAGACTCCACCAGCTAGCAGCAGATCTGAGAGTACAGGTAATTTGTTGTAGTGACATTCAGTCCATTAATCCTTTCCCTGATACTGTAACTTCTGATTCATCTCCAGCTGAAAGAAATTTTAAAAGATTGTGGAAAAAAAGCCCTTTTCTACATACAGACACATTTTAGTGCATCTGCAGCAGAATACTTTGTGGCAAAAGGAGAATTGCCTGAAGCAATATCTGCTCATAATGATCAATTTCTCATTTCGCCAAAATATTGTCTGCTCTTTTTAAAATATTGTCTGCTCTTTTCAAAAGATATTCTTTTGTTTATTAAGATTCCCCCTTTTTTTGCCTTTATGTTTCATAGTCATAGTGGTGCATATTTTTTCTTATGGTAAATAACCAGACTTTATATTGTTTGAATAGTGAACATTTCTGTCTACGAGACAGCTCTTGATAAGTTGCTAGTTTTACATAAATCTCTGTGTAAGATGTTGCTAGTTTTACATAAATCTCTGTGTAAGATGTTGCTAGTACTTTTTATTAACCTTTATCAATCTTTTTGGTGTTTCATGATAACTTTGTAATAATATAAAATTGATGCCGCCTCCCTTGACACATGGGTGACACATAAGTATCAATTCTCTGTGTTTTGTCTGTCCCTCAACCTTTGACATATTGGCAGAGTGACACATGCATTCCTTTGAACTCTCTTGTTAAGTTATTGAAATTAAATTATTGTTTCTCTGTTCTCTATAGCTATTACAGGTCATTCCAGGTACTAAGTCTGTATGCATCAGTATTCTGTACAAATGTTTTAAGCATGTACTAAGTCTGTATGCTGTACAAATGTTTTAAGCATGTCTTTATGTTGAACATCTAAGAGAATCACTGAAATTCATTTGTGTTGTCAAATACGTATTGTTGAATATCACAATAGGAGTCATGCTCTGTTTTAACCCTTTCCCACATAGAAGAACAGACTCCTTCTCATTCCATTGCATCCATCTTGAAGGCTCTTACCTACAGTTAAGATGTTAAGGCTACAAACCCTTGTTGTTAATACAATCTCATTCAAAGTGTCCAATCTAGGATTTAAAAACAAGGGGACAAATTTTATCGGAAAATTCATTTTATGACCAAATTGAGGCATTTTTACTTCTTTGTCTATGTGAAAAATTCCCCCCTTTCATACAAATTTAGGCGAAAATATTCAAAACAGTGAGAGAATTAACACGATCTCCCTTCTAGATTGGACATTGCATACAGTTAAGATGTTAGGGCTATAAACCCTTGACGTTGTTGTTGGTACAGTCACATTCACTTGAGTTCATGTAGGCTGAGAGGGTCAAATAAGAAAATGACATAATTATGTCCCTTAACTTCAGATTTGTTTATTGTGTCATCACTTTGTTCACTTTTCTCATTTTTTATTTCATATTTATAGAACAAAAACTGAAAAAAGAATTTGGTAGGTGATGTTTGTACAATCTGTGGGTATCTTGGCTATACTAATAGAAACAAAGTTTCAATATTTATATTAACAAAATGCCCTCTATGTTTATATAGCAATCATATATCAGTGTTTATATTAACAAAATGCCCTCTATGTTTATATAGCAATCATATTTCAGTGTGTATATTAACAAAATGCCCTGTATGTTTGTTAAGCTAGCATACATATATATTTATTAATAAAATGCTGGCTATGTTTTGTATACATGTTTATGTATGTTAAAGTGTGTTAAAGTCATGTAAATGTTTAACATGTTTCCACATGCAACACACTAGCAGCTGTCAACTGCAATAAATTTGATAAAAATCTCTATAAATGGATGTATCGACATTATTAACAAGAGTCAAAAACATTGTGGCACAAGGAGAAATTGTTTATAATGAGCAATAACTCCCTTTGCCACAATATTTTCAAACATGGACTGTTCCAGATTCATGAGTCAAAATGTAGAAAAAGGTTAATTCTTATACTGTGTATACAAATAAACTGTGGTGTCGGATGGGCCGTTAAAACTTCTATAATGTTTTCAGAATCATCTGCTTTTTTCATTGTTAATTTTGGTCATTACTCACTTACCAATGTTTTCTAAAGTCATCGGATGGAGAGGCATCAATAGTTGTCTTTATCAGGTAGAAATAGAGAAGTTTTGGTGATTAGTTTATTTATTTATGTTTTGTAAGTCCTTTTGAGTATATTGTTTTACTCAACTACAAATGAGCCGCTCCACGAGAAAACCAACATTATGGACTCTGCATAATGTATCGACTAAGATCAGCATGCACAGTCCAAGCAGGCTAATCGGAGCTGACATATTCCATCTCAGGTGGATAGAAGTATAGAGTGATGATTCATGTAACAGAAAAACCACAGGAGGTGAAATGTGCATAACCAGGTTAGCCTATACAGCATGCTTAGGCTGATCTGGGTCGATACTTTACGCAGAGTCTACAATGTTGGGTTTCTCGTTATTCGGCTCAATAGTTTTGAAAAAGCAAAAAAGGTTATAATATCATCCTGGAAAGAGATTTCAAGTCTATACAAGAATCTCTTTGAATCTTTAAACCCTTTCCACAATTCTGCAGCAGACGACTTTGAACATATTTTGTCAAAAAATAGAAAATCTCTATAATTAAATGGATAGCCTATGACTGAAAATGGAAAACATAGAGGCAAAAGGAGAAATTGCACGTTTTGTTCAATTTCTTCTTTTGTCCCAATGTTTTCAAAAAGACGTCTGCTGCAGAGGCGTCAGAAAGAGTCTATATGAGGTAAAGGGTTAAGTTTCCATAATTACTGAGCTTCCGCATAAATTACCCTGTCAATAAAGACCACATGTGAACAAAGACCATATCGTTGGTTCCAGGTTCAACTGTATGTCCGAAAACTTGGTAAATAAAAAGCAAAATAAGGTTAATGGAATAAATTCGGCAGATTCAGCAGGATAAGGCGTATCATGTGATAACATCAAGTTTTATTCCGAGACGTCAATAAAATCATGAAAAGCGGTATAAAAACATACATTTTGAAAACCCTTTTCTTCATAAAGTCTCAAATTCACGACAGAATAATTATTTCAAACAGAGCAACTCCGACGTAGGAAAATGGTCCTTCGAACATATGACCATTGTGGAAATGTGCCTTCGAGCGTATGACCTGTGTGAAAATGTGCGTTCGAACATATGACCTGTGTGAAAATGTGCCTTCGGGCGTATGACCTGTGTGAAAATGTGCCTTCGAGCGTATGACATATGTGAAAATGTGCCTTCGAGCGTATGACCTGTGTGAAAATGTGCCTTCGAACATATGACCTGTGTGAAAATATGCCTTCGAGCGTATGACCTGTGTGAAAATGTGCTTTCGAACATTTGACCTGTGTGAAAATGTGCTTTCGAACATATGATCAAGAAGAGTTTTTTCTCAAAACGAGCAATTTCTCTTTTTTTACAAAACTAAATAACTTTTTTTTCAGTATTTTTACCTTCATTTATAGAGATTATTCATGTTTTGCATAGATGATTTCGGAGTCGTCTGCTGAAAGATTTGTAGTATTTGGGAAACTAACTCCAAACAACGCTAGGCGTGCTCATCTATGAAATGTTTTATCAATATGTGCACACAAGAATTCATTTAATAGTTGCTTACGAGTAGTAGTAAGAGTTGAAGTTCGCTAGGAAACGTCACGATGAAATCGTCGGAAGTGTCGTGCATTCCAAAACATTCATTGTTGATTATGTAAAGTCATTCATCACATGGGAATTTCGACTGCGATATAACTTTAATTGTTTCCCTTCCTAATTAATTTACGCTGTCCGTCCCCCAATGATCGATTTTAGACGAATTATACACCATATTAAATAACATAGTTCTATCAATAACGATTTATAGCAAACGTATATCGAACGTACGAATATATAAAGCTGATCTAAGGCTTCATAAAACGCGAAATGTGTACAGATTCCCGTTTAGCAGAATAAAAATTATTTTTTCCTAGATGATAATCTTAATTGTTTGAGAGAGGACATAAATAACTATTAATAACCAAATTGATCACAAATCAAAATTCTTTGGCCAATATTTTAGGGCCTTGCATTTCATACACGACGTTTGTAACATTTATTTTGTTCTATTGGAACCAAAACGACTTAAACATATTCACTTTCTTATTCGTTTAGGACTTTCTGCTTTCATTTAAACACGATAACGAACAGGAGAACGCTAAGGAATAACTTAATGGACATTTGAATTTTATTGTTTCTCCTTTGTTAGGGAGCAGACTAACTGATCCCTATCGCAGTGGAATTGTCGCCTGCTGTAATTGTCGGATGACAGTTATGTTTATTATTATTATTTATATTCAAAATTATAATCCTTATTCGCTATTCAGTTCTGGGTTTTTTTTATCAGCGTAGCAAAAAAAAGATACATGAACAAATGAAACAGTCAAATCACTCAAGATTCCGAAACAAGATTGTAAATAAAACTGGTGATTCAGGGCATATTAAACTCATATTCTGTATTCATACCACGCCTGGCGATACGGGGTCTTATTGACTCTTCTGTTATGGCATCATTTGGCACTTCCCCTCTGGCAGACACATGTTGACGCATCTGCAGCAGACAACTTATGAACACATTGTGACAAAAGACGAACTTACTCACTTTTTTTCCACATTTTTTCATCTTTATATCATTATATATACTTCCAATGTATTTGCCCTGATGTAGATTTGCTGTATATGGTAAATGGTTAATGTTACATTACCATAAAACTTGTAGTACCATAAGTCCTTTTATGTATGCATTTACGGTTATATAGTATGTGAGAGAGCAATGGATGCTCTTAGCTGGTGATAGCATACAGATCTTAGTGATATTGCAGATTTTAGGAGTTGCCATCCTTTGCGGAAAAAGCAACAATGCCACAAGACCTATTACCACTTGCATCTCTTTCTCCTTCGTTATACTTTGTCTATAAATACTCCCTCTTTCTTTATTTCTCTCTCTCTCTCTCTCTCTCTATATATATATATATATATATATATATATATATCTCCTTCTCTCTCTCTTTCTCTCTCTCTCCCTATCTCTCTCTCTCTCTCTATATATATATATATATATATATATATCCCTCTCTCTATCTCTTTCTCTTTATTTTTCTCTCACTCTCTCTCGTTATCTCTCACTCCCTCTTCTTTTCAAATTATTTAATAATGGAATTATCACGTGTAAAGAAGTAAAGTAGACAGGAGTATGCAGTGTTCTGTAACAATAAGTGATTTATTTCCGCCCCGCTCGTAAACGCATCTTATTCAGATTGTACAACACAGGCCTTGATGACCCGGGAACGTTCATCTCGTATTTTACTCACTTTGTCGCCTAAATAAAATATAAAACATGTTTTCACCGTATCATAAATATAGATGTTAGCGTTTGATAACTTCAAAATCAGTCTACGATATTTTATAATTACAAATGTTCGTGAATATAGATGTTAACTCGTCTACAATATATTTGGAATTTTAGCATTATCAAGAAGCTAACTAGTAGCTTGTTAAAGCTCATTCCGTCTTCTATATTTCAGAAATTCACATTTAGTTATTGTGACAAGCGGCATCAGTTTATGTGGGAAAGCAGCCAGTTGATTGGAAAGAATGTCGTATGAAGTACTGGTGTGAGAAAGCAGCCAGTTGATTGGAAAGAATGTCGTATGAAGTACTGGTGTGAGAAAGCCAAGAAGCATATGAGTAGGTGAACTGGCCGCCGTGATATGACTGATTTTTCAAACGGCCTTAAAAAACCAAATCAATCAATCATATTTAGTCAATCTGAGTATCACTTCCCTAAAGAATGGAATCCGCTGTGGTCGAATGGTTAGCGTCGGGGATTTCGAAACAGGGTGTCCCTGGTTCGATCCCCAGTCGCGGCAATTCGGTCATGGTGGAGTGCCCTTGGGCAAGGCACATTTTCCAGCCTAGTACTGGTTTGTTTACCCAGGGATCATGAATAATTAAATTTAAGTGCGCGCTAAATGACCTGAGCTGTCGATGCGCCATAAAACAATATACATTCATTCCCTCATAAAGAATATTTGTTTTGGGATGTTTTAAACATAATATCTTATACAACAACTCTGCAGCAGACGCATTTAAACAAAATATGAAGATATGGAAAATCTTTGCTAATGAAAACATACTTATAAATTGAATAGAAATAAAAACATTTTGATAAAAAAAAAAAGAGAGAGAATTTCTCTAGTTTACCACAACATTTTTTCTAGTTTACTGCATGTGGGAAAAGGTTTAAACAGTTAAAACGGAATAATTTCCTTACATATGCATTACATTTGTTTATATCAGAGATAAGTGAGCTTTGTTTGTGTGGGTAATAACAAAATTTAAAAAAAAGTGATATACATTTTGAAAAATAGAAAGTGTATGTCGACAAGAAAATCTCCTTTTCAATGTAGTGTTTTCAAACTTTCATTGTTGTATTTTGAAAACATGTTGAGTGGATAACTGGTGCTACGGTTATGTGAATTGGACAAAGAGATGTTACTGAAATAATGTTGAAACTACGTTAAGCTCCAATCAAGAATTGTATATCGAGCCATCAACGCCTAAATGCAAAGAGGGATGGGATTAACGTCATATGAACAGGGTCCACGTGAACAATACAAATGTGTGAAAAACATAAACGTAAAGCCGACACATTGTAACACTTTTTAAGTGCAGGCTCGTTTTGACGCATCTGAAGCAGACGACTTTTAGAAATATTGTGGCAAAACGAGAAATTTACTCGTTATGGTCAATTTAATTTTTTGATCCAACGTTTTCAACTCTATTTTCAAGAAGTATACGCTCGTGATATATGGGGAATTTACCATAGTTTGCCTACACGTTATATAAAGTCGTCTGCTGCAGATTTGTCAAAAGTGTCCAAGTATTAAACTTGAGTGTCAGATCCACAATAATTGTTCACAGCCAGGTAATGCAGTAATCCGGAAAAAAGGTTTTAACTCGGAGTTTTGTTTTATTTCTTTAACACGTAATTGAGATCGGCATTTCCTTGTCTTTGAATGTTTTAACTCGGAGTTTTGTTTTATTTCTTTAACACGTAATTGAGATCGGCATTTCCTTGTCTTTGAATGTTTATCATGTACATTCTTAGTCTTATTTCCGGCCTAAGATTTGCTAGAATCGTATATATATATATATTCATGCATATAAGGAAGGAATATTCGTAACATATTATATCTACTATACTGTGTGAAATAGAGATACCATCATAAAATAGTTAAAAAAAACATATTAAAAACAGAGAAGAGCACACTATTTGGGTAAGATTGATTTACATTTTACAAAATAACAAAGAAAGCATATGGTTTTTTTAAAAACATAATATATCTACTTTGAAAAAGGATATACCATTATATTACCAGTGTGTATGCGCACGTTAGTACAATACAACAGACACAATTTATGTTATGAGCCTTACCGCGAGAAAAACCAACAGTATGGCCTCTGCGTAATGTATCGACCCAGATCAGCCTGTGCACTCCGCGCATACTGATCCGGGCGACACATTCCGTGGTAGGGAGTTAAAGGTATAGAGTAATTATTCCTGAAACATAACAATCAACAGTAAGCCTACATGGGCATGCTAAGGCTGATCCGGGTCGATTCTTTACGCAGAGGCCACAATGTTGGTTTTCTCTCGGGACGGCTCACATGTCGACCAAAAAAAGGGCACATAATCAGGGTAAGATTGACTAATGTTTAAAAGAAATATTTGCAGCAGCTGTTACAGTAAACAACATGTACATACTTTAAGACATTTGAAAACATTGTGACACCATGGGGAGCAATTTCTGCTATTATCACTATGTTATCAACTCATTCAATAATTATTCTTTCATTTAAAGAGATTTTGTCTTTCGTATTTGGGAAACGGTAAATTATAGAAAAGTCTAAAGGCTGTCGAATATACAGTTAAAGTAGAAGTTGTACCCGTTGTTTAACCCTTTCCCTCGTGCAACAATTCTTCAGCAACTGACCTTGAAAACATCTGGGCAAAAAATGTGAAAATCTCTTAAAATGAGAGTGAAATTGTATGAGCAGTCGACCAAGAAAGGTGGCACAAAATAAACACATTGTTACAAAATTGGAAATTCTCATGATTGGCAATTTCTCCTGTTGTCACAATATTTCCCAACTCTATTAAATAATTATACTTTCATTTGTAGAGATATTGTTTTGTGTATGTGGGTAACCGTAAACTTTAGAAAAGTCTTAACTATCGAATATCGATTGGTCGATTTACAGTTAAAGTACATGTTGTACCCGTTGTTTAACCCTGTTATCACATGTACCAACTCTGCAGCTTTAAACAAAATGGGAAAAACTCTTAAAATGAGGTTGAAATTATGAGAAGCTTTTTTTTTTGGCCACAATGTTTTCTAAAGTCGTCTGCTGAAGAGGTGTCGGAAAGCTTCTTTTTGTGGGAAAAAATGAATCAGGACGTGGGGACTCGTTTTAAAATAAGTAGGTAGACCAGGTAACTCAATGCATGGTTACATGCCTTTTAAGATAAGTAGGTAGACCAGGTAACTCAATGCATGGTTACATGCCTTTTAAGATAAGTAACAAAAGTCGAGTCTTTGTGGTAATTGAGCCGTCCCGCGAGAAAACCAACATTGTGGACTCTGTGTAAAATATCGACCCGGATAAGCCTAAGCATGCCGAGAAGACCCGGACAGACACTTTTCGCCTCATGAATCATTATCATATACCTTCATCCACCTAAGCCGGAATGTGTCGGCCCGGATCAGTCCGCAGGTTGATTTGGGTCGATACATTACGCAGATGCCATAATGTTGTTTTTTGTGGCGGGACGGCTCATATAAGTAACGCATGAAATCAAAGATCAACGAAACACACCCTAACAATGGTGATATATGACCGGTGTCTATTTTAGTTTTATAGAGAATGATACATCTTGGTTTTCTTCTTTTTCATGCGCGTTTTTGTAAATTATATATAAACAATAAAGTGAATGTTGATTCAAGAATATGATAAAACAGATAGTTTTGCTGGTACAAAATACTATTGATGCTTATTGTATAGTAGACACTTGCTTTGAGGGCCCCAAGTAAAATTGGTATTTATAACCAAATGTTGAATTTACTTACCGACTTACCTACTTACTTTTAGGTTGATAGAATAATAAAGTCCTAGTTGTTTTCATTCCGTTCCGTATTTTTGTAGAATATACTTTTGATTTATATAAAGTGAATGCTGATTCAAGAATATATTAAACCATATATTGTGTTACAAACATAGTGTTGATGCCTTCTGTTGACGTCACATTTTTTCGGAAAATACTTTGACAAAAGGTAGCCATTGCTTTATGTTGAGTCCCTATTTTCAGATGCTGCATTTGAACGTTAGGTTTCGAATAAAAGATAGTTTAACCCATTCCCACCTGCAAACGACTTTTGAAAACGCTGTGACCAAATGTGAAATTGCGCATGATGAGCAATTTCACCTTTGGCCACAATGTTTCCAACTTTATTTAACTATTAAGCTATCTTTCATGGATATTTTCAGATTTTTGTCAGAATGTTTTCAATGTCGTCTGCTGCATATTTGTTGTATGTGGGAAAGGGTTAACGG
>JAUELF010221348.1:0-14016 GCA_031471495.1 Clinocardium nuttallii
CATTCTATTCTGAAACTGTATGTCGCGTTTCCTGTTTTAGGGCGAAGATTATAGTACTCTTTCATGCATAGAACTGGGCAGTATTACTTGACGTTTGCTGGAATATAGAATGTGACAGATTTTCCGCACTGGTCAATTTTTGACCATCTTAATGTTAGGTTTATCTCTTTTTCAGAAAACCTAATGTCTGAATATGTAATAATCTTTTGATCCTGTGACTTATTGTTAGCCTCTGTAAATTCAGACCCAAAAACGCAAGTGTGAAAGCAGCCCGAATTAAAGATTGTTCAAATGTGTTTTGACAAATATTTGCTAGGCTTGCTATCATCTTATGTAATGTGGGTAGGGAAATCGGGGCTCTTGCATCCGTTTTTTTACAATTAGTTCGTGTTGCACCTCCCAATGACTAAACTACACGATATGATTGTGTTGTATCATCTGTCACGTTGTCAAATCGCTGGTACCTACAGAACAAAAGTCTTAAATTGGAATAACGCCAGATTCATTCAATTTGTTAATACGCCTTATAAGCCCTGTGGACGACCCGCACCGTCTGAAAGTAAGCCATATGTTATGGTAAAATCGCCTTTGTAATGAAATATTACACTCTGTATAATATTGTCACCAATTTTAAAATATTATTTTGGTTTGGCTACCTTTCCTGAAATGAGCCGAGCCCCGTCAGCTCAGTCGGTAGCGACGCGGGTTGTCAATCCAGGGGTTGTGAGTTTGAATCCCGGCTCGACTAACTTTCTTTCCGACGTTTAACAAAATACAATGCAAAATGCGTCATTCGTCTTCCACCAATGATTACGTCTATGTTGGAAAGCAGCCAGTTGTTTTGTCAGATTGTTGCGTTGATTACTGGTGTGTGAAAACCAGACAACACATGAGTTAGGTGACCTGGTCACCTTGATATGACTGAGAAAACGTTAACAACGGCGTTAAATCCCCAAAAAATCAATCAATCAAAGCATGAAATGCATGCGTTTTGACTAATGAGTTTTAATTAATACATGCAACGTTTACTCCAGTTATGAAGTAACGTTTAGCATCCTCTTTTTTTTGCAAATATAACATACGTGTACAGTCTGTTGTATTTTACTGTTTGTCTCAAAATCTAAATTTAGAACAAAACGTCACACATATTTATGAGTACCATGTGCATTCTGTTTACCAATAGCTATACTTTATGTTTATTTATCTAATCATACTTCATTAATGGTCAGATACACTGATGAATCAAAGTACTGACATTTCTGAGACCAGTCGCCGTGTTACATTTGGTGGCAATTTTCAAAAACCTGTTGTGGCAGGTATTTATCTACCAAATTTAAAATATTGAACCGCATAATGAGTGTTTTCAATGCCTGGTAGTCGGTATAGTTCATGCAAAATAGAGATGCATTCGGAATGCATTTATTCAAGGACATTTTGTTATTAAATGTTTCTGCACTTAAAAAATAAAATATTTTGATTGGTAAATTTATTTATAAAAGCTAAAGATTAACACAAAATAAATAAAGAGACCGTACGATATCAATCAAAGAACATAAACAAGCAATGATAGTGAATAACACCTATACAGATCAATTTTCCTTAAAACAAATACCGTTTATTATTTTTTTCAGATTCTTCCCAAATTGATCACATAGGGAAGGAATACCAGTCAAATTTGCGATAAGCTTCCACCCAAGGAAGGGGGTCATTTAAAGTGAAAATGTAAAGTCGTTAACTGCTAATCACAAGTGACCGCTTGTACAAGTTTGACTGCAATAATACACAATAAGAATAGATGATAACAAAGTTTTAAACAGAAAATGAGACAGTTTGGGACAAAAGCAAGAGCTAATATTGACAATTCTATAGTCGTGTTGTTTTTTGGGCTATATATGCCTTACCTTAGTTTCGACCTAGATCTTAAACATATGGTCTAGATTGTTGACCAATCAAATGTTGTATTCAATGAATAATGTCGAAGAAATAAAGGAAATGAAACGTTTTGATTGGTTCATAAATCAGTTGGCGATCTTACGAGAGGCACTAATAAGGTGAAGTTTTAAGTTGAAATGTTTTCCATACAAAGCCTAATTGATTTCCTTAAGAAATAAATTTCAGTGAAAGAAATCAGTGAAAACGTATGAAAAATAATATTTAAGAGCAAAATATTTATTATTTTTGAAACATGGTAAGTTTTCAGTTATTTTACGTCAATTTAAACTTATACACCTATTGGGAGCCTCGTGTAATCCCCAGCCAAGTTACGTATTCTCGGCAAGCGACTCTTGATTACCGATTCTATATCTTTTAAACAATAATGTTCTAATCGAAAAATGTTCCAACTGGTTCACATTATAATGCATTACCAATTCGAGGAGCTGTCGAGTTCTTAGATATACAATATGTTTGTGCAAATTTTATAATTCATGGATAATTACTGATTGTTTGGATTATTAACATAACCTTTCAGATTGTTAATGATTGTTCTTGTTTAATGTCAGCTGTTGCAGAATTAATGGTGTCTCAAGCAGGTTAAGGGTAAAACGAACCGTATTACAACAGAAAGTATTAACATCAAACTAATAAAAAAAACCTGACAGTGCCATCTGGAAATTGATTTACCTATCACATGAATTGATTAAAACAATTTACAAGAGCACTTCGTTGTTTCCGTATATTTAATAATTTATGAGTTGAATGCACACAGGTTCATACCCTTAAATCCTTGCACCTGTTATATTGGTAGTTCCAGGTTAGCACAACAATTATATGTAAACATATTAGGCATGAATTGTGATTGGGTTATGAGTTGGTCACCCTATTAGCAAACACTCAGGAAATGGTCGATGATTAAAATTACTAGAGAACTATCCTGGGAAATAAACAACAACCAAAGTTATGACATAGTTAACATACGCATTGTGCAATAAACACATGTATGCTATTTCAAAACGAAAGAAGCATACTTTATAACAATAACAAATATACTAAGAATCAAATTATAATACGAAGTAGAAAAACCGCTGTATAATCTACATTTTCTAGTAATCAAAAACAAATATAAATGGTGTCAACATTGCCTTATTAAATGTCACTCGGAAAATCCAACTATTTACGAAACACATTATGAATGTCCCGAGTATTACGTTGATGACCTGGTCATGGTTTAGTCTTTTGAATCATACGGTTTATGAATGCCATGCTTTATTATGTATCTAACTAATTGCAATATTTAAACAAAAAAAGGTTCGTTCTATTGCGTAAGTGATGTCACATGAAAATCCAGTTCCCGGCTGATATGACAATCTCCTTCTCATAAGTTGTTTTATATGATAATGCTTTAATGACTGTTTTCCTGACGTCTGAGTTAAAAAAACTATTCACTTTAGGATAGAATGAAAACAGCCAGATAATTTAAAGAGATATGTTTACGATATATGTACTTTCATTATCATAATATACAATCAACATCAATCAAATAATATCTGTGATATGGTGTTCAGTAATGGAGAGCTTCTGAAGACAGAATTTATCGGAAGTTATCCAATGCTTTGATGATTGTAGATTAACAGAAGAGAATTACATACATAATAAACCTACACAATTGTCCATTTTAACTAACCCTCTCGATACGCGTAGACGAGTTGTATGTCGCACGAGACAATTGCAGGCCAAGATCAGCACGTATTTCTTGAAATATTGTTTTAACGACCAGGGACGAAGTGCAACATTTTGTAACAGCAGTTCTATATTTGTGTTCTTTAATGAGTTATAGATAGTTTTCCTGGTCGAAAGAATGATTAAATAAACAATATGTTTCCAGTCGTGTAGAGTTGTTAAATTAGGTCTTTAGTATACCAGTGTTGTTGGTAAATATCTGTTATTCTTTGCTTAATACAATTGTAGTTTATATGCATGGTATATTGGTTTTCCCAGACGTTTGCAAGTCCTATTTATTTTAAAATGGTATGCCCGTTGTTTTTGTTATACGTCTACGTCATATTTAACATATTAGAAAATGAACAAAGAATAGTATGTGCACTTATAGTTAATATTTTTAACCAATATTTAATCATGATAGTTTTTAATTAACGTACATCAGCTGCTGAGGTAAGTACTGGTAACACAAGATAATAAAATAAGTTTATTCTCTGACTTACGGGTAGGTCTAATTGTATGCTTGTATAGTATAAACAGATACTGAAGGGAGTGTCCAGAGTGTTGTGATATTGTTTTTTTGTTCGGCCCCAGATTCCATTTTTAATAAAAAGAATATTCCAAAGTATTTAAATGAATGTATAATATTTTATTGAGTGTGATATAAAATAAAAGGTCACAGGAGGTTGGCCTTCTATTTTTTCAAAGATCATTAACTTGTTTTGCTGGTAGGTTCTAGTTGATTCAATACTGTTCTAGGTCGTAAAGCATTGATTGAAGTGATTCCGGATTATTTCCAAATATAATTGCATCGGCTGCAAATAAGACGAGGAATAAATTTAGGTCATCAATATTTATAACACCATTTGTATTATCATTAATACTTTTTAAGATATATTTTAGGTGAAAAAGGAGGCATAAAATACTACTGCTTATATAATAACTTTTTCCAACATCGTGTGTAAAATTTACCAATAACATCATTGATTAATCTTGCTTATTGTTTCTATGATTGAATATTTTCAATATATCAATGCATCTCATGTAGTAGCTTACTATTTAGTTTTGATCTCCAATCAATGCGGTTAAACATATTTGGAAATCGAACCTGTCATCATCCCTTGATATTAAAGACATTTAGTGCACACATATGCTAAAAGTGTTGACCATAAGCATAAACGCATACTCAAACCTCTAAATTAAGTTATTGCAACATACGTATACTTGCTGTCATTAAACACAAGATAGACCCCGCGTGTTAACCTTTTTATTACCTAAGTTCTATGAAGGTTACTCCCTTGGGATACCTAAGACTCTTTGCCGTACCTGGATATAAGTGACTTTAGTTACAGTATTGCATAGGCCCCGTGGTAATCAGGTCTCTGCGACAGATCAATTCTCTTTATGCTTCCTTGTTAATTGTATTAATGGATATGTTGTGTGTATTGTGGTAGCACTTCCTAGCACACATATATTTGCGACAAGAAACGTCTAGAAATAAGCTATAGGAATTATATGGATTAAAGCCGCAATGTTTTTTTCGATTATTGAATAGCTATTTTATAGAGATGTTATTTCAATATATTTGTCTAGATTTTTTTTCAATATATTTGCACAGATGTTTTTTCAGTATATTTGTCTAGATATTTTTCAAAGTTCTTTGATGAAGATAATAATTATGTATGCTAGAACATGAAGATTGTAGTAGATTTATTCAAGCCATTTTGATAAATCTGAATGCAATTGTTCAAGAAAGGTTAAATTTCAACCAATAGGATAGCAGCTACCAACTATATGCTATTGGTTGATTCAAAGTCGACCAATATGATTTCAGCAAGCTAACATATTTGCTCGAAGGTTAAACCATGGAGCCCCTCTCACTCGTTTAAAATCAACCAAAATGAGCTCAGCTTTGTGGCATATCATATGTGTTGATACACTAATCGAGTTCACCTAACCTTTTCAGAATTTACATGATGCTTCCAGCTAGCTTACATATTGCATTGGTCGGTTAGTTCACAGAGGGAATTCATATAATTGGTTTAGAGTCAATCTCCTGGCTGATATATATATATACATTGGTCGGTTCACTCCTTTAGTTTAGTTCAGATATTACATTTGTTGATTGACTCATCCAACTCGTATAACTACTGGTTTAGAATCAAACCATATGAGTAATGTTAGTCCACGTATAATATCATTGAGCTCCGATTACTGGTTCAGTACTAATCAGTATAATGTAAGCCAGATGACATATTGCAATTGGTTCGGTCGATTAACTCTTAAAGGTCACATAACTGTTTAAGAATCAACTAATATGAGTTCAGCTAGCTTACAAATAACATTGTTTAATGAACTCATCAAATTCGAATAACTGGTTTAAAATCAACCACTATGATTTCGATTAGTTAGCATGATATATTGCTAGGTTAACTCATGTTCAAAATGAATAAATTTTAGTTCAGCTGATATGTTATATTGATTGGTTCACGCATGGCTTTACTAATTTGTTCAAAATCAATCAATTTTATTACAGATAGGTGATATGTTAAATTGGTTGATTAAGTGAATGTGCCCACATTGTCGATTAAAATCGACTAATTTGAGTTCAACTAACTATATATAACATTGGCTTGGTCACTTATTACTTAATTCGGTAATAGAAATCAACTATAATTGTTAATAATATATGAGCCGTCCCGCGAGAAAACCAACATTATAGCATCTGCGTAAAGTGTCGACCAGATACGCTTGAGCTGTCCGCACAGACTGATCCGGGTCGACACATTCCGCATCGGGGGCATAACGGTACAGGTTAATGACATCTGAAACAGAACATCCACAGGAGGCGAACATAATCTTTCCGCGTAATCCTGCGCGGCATGCTTAGGCTGATCCGGACCATACTTTACGCAGAATCCGTAAATGTTAGTATTTTCGCGAGACGGCTCATATTACATCGGTTGCCTCCTAACTGGTTCAGAACAAATACATATGAATTCCGAGAGCTGACATAGTACATTGTTTCATTAACTCTCGTGAGTCCGAAAATGATTTGCCTCAACAAAGTATAGTTTAAATCACTGAAATGTTATTCGTTCATGTCGTGGTTTGATCGATCGATTGACGTTAAACGTTCGAACAGTTCGTCAGTAATACCACAAAGGCCAGCATAACTATCCATGTAGGTATTGGTTTGTGTCACTCCTCTTGAACATAATGGTCGTGTTCTTCATCGCACGATAACCCATAAAGTTAATACTGTACATGGAATGTCGATTGTCAGTTCCAGGTTGTAAGTACATTCCAGTCGGGTTTATCGGTGTACAGTTCGAGAACCACCAACCTCCATAACCTGAGTTTATGGAGCATGATTCTCTCGACGAATCACGATCAACGTCTTTAGTGCTAAAGCTAAGTCCGCTTGATCCATTCACGCCATAAGTTTCAATGATGTTATCTGTAACAATATGGGAAAAAATACTGGTTAAAAGTGATGTATTGATGAAACGACATGAGGAATATTATAATAATAATACAAACAAGTACAATAATAAATTTAAAAACAATAATTGAGACGATTGCTACTGTTGCAGATAAATGATGATCGTTATGATAAAGGATAAACATAATCATAATAACCAAAAGAAATTGAACTAGTTTATATACACACACGGATAGAAATTAAAGATCAATCTTTACCCAATATAAAACAGGTTGTAAGTAGTTACAATTTATATATACATATACTCATACAAACACATACACATACTCATGATGGACCTTTGAACAATTGATATGCGAATTGTATCCATTCGCGGCGAAGAAAGTAATAATCTGAATCAGTGGTGACTAATGTAGGGCTTGATTGCACATAAAGCCATCCTCGACAATGGCTGCATACATGTATGTTGCGCTACATTATCTTATTCTGTGTTTCATAACATCTAAATGTATACGACTATACCGATCATATGAAGTAGGTTTCACCCACAATTAATCTATTAAGGCAATTTCATGTACATCTATACTTGTACAATAGAGGCTATACAGGATGCAGGAAGTGATTGATGTATGTAACTGACTGAGGCTGACGATATCAGTCGATTGCATCCTCATTAAGCATTCATTTGTCTCCAACTAGTTAACATCATTGATAATAAATTGCTTCCAAATTGCTTCCAAACTGGTTTATGTAGCAGGAGGCAGCCGTCATTTATATACATATTTATAAGTAAATTCAAGTTGTATCTATTCACAATGAACATGTATCTGGAATGCTACCACGTATTGCTTATGACGGATTATATACGAATTGCTTAACTTTTCTCATGAAAGTCTTTTTGCAAAGAGAGTTTTTCTAAAGGCTCAAGATTTTGTGCAGGAATAAAAGCGTTTTCTTGTCAATCAATACTGTGATTCGATTGATTCGAAGCATTGATTCGCAAACATCTGACCTTGTTCTGGTATTAAACACCAGTATATTTTTTACAATAAGATATTGCAAATGGGTTAGCTTGAGTAGATGATCACAACTTGTTATATATTCTCCATAGCCACACCCAAACAAGGCTATTAGGATAACAAAGAGAGAATGTGACATAAGTTAGTGTTATACAATCATTGAAAGGGCAAATGCTGATGTCATTATACGCATTCCAACATATTTAGTTAAAATTCATAAATGTAAGATATAGAAACTACTTGCCTAGCTGTCGATGATTTCAGTATCAGTATATAAACACCTTAATTACTATGCCACATGTTCTATTTAATTCTGGTCTAAGCTTCAAGTCATAACATTTACTAAATATATATCTTTTAATACAGTTATTATAACTGTTTGTATAGTAAACAACAATAGAAACCAAGGACTACATATGCCATTATCTTTTCAGAATATAATCAAAGTCCCTTTTCAGAACAGATTTAATTGCGGATAGTCAATAACATTTCAGTCCTTCTCAATTTAAAAAGAAATCTTGACGAATCTGCAGTAGACGACATTTGAAAACATTCCTGTATAATGATCAGTTTTATATCATACAGTATATCAATAAATGTACAGTTCTTATCTGTTTCCTCATTTTTGTCTGGATGTGTTCAATGTCGACGGCTGAATAGTTGCTGTATGGCCTAAATTATTAGCAGTACAAAGAATAAATAATTATAATTATTCTGTTTTCCGTTGATGACCCTACGACGTCGCTAAAATGAACAGTGTCGTTTTTATCACATATAATTTATAAATTGAACAAGATGATTTGTTTTACATATTTTAGGTCAAAGCCAATTACGAAGCCGGCGCAACATTTTAAAACATAGAACAAGAGGATAAATGCGAGGAGCTTTTTGTATGTGGCCATTCCCCTTATCGGCTAAAACCTATTTTGCAAGTAATGTCTAGATATGTTGCAAGTGCCTGTATTGCTCTGGCTATTGCGATGGTTCGTAGTGAAGAGAGGCCTGTTAGAGGAGAGGTGGTGTATGCAAAACGTTTGAACTTTTTCTTATGACTCCTTGAAAGATCATATTTGCACCATTGCGTCTAAAGAAACGCATACTTTGGTTAAATTTTATATTTTTAATTTCCTCTTCAATTCTTGTCAAGTCACTACATTCGTTTTTGTTTGTCACAAAGGGTCCATATCCGCCTCGGTTAATTACAAAAAAATCATACTTTGGGTGTTTTAATCAAACGCTTAAAACTAATAAGCCCATGATTCAGTGCCCTATTTTATATTAGAAAATGTAAAAGGAGGGAAAAAGTATATTGTGTAGAATTAAGAACAGCACATTTCTTTAACATTCCCAAAAAATTGTGGAAGCATCATATAATACCGTAGGTCCATTTATTCAATGAGCCGATGTGTAGAGTGTAGTTTGGTCCAGGGCCGACAGAGAAGCTTGACCATTCCTCGTACTCGTTTCTGTCAGGCAATAATCCTTCAATACCTCCACCGAAGAATGAAATGTGGAGGTCAGACTGTCTGCTAGCTGTCAGTTCGTGAATGTAGCGCAGACCTATAAGTATAAGCAGTGAATGTGTTAACAGCGAGAGGCTAAATGCAGATCAGGATTATGTTTGAACATGCTTTTAACGAGCCTAAAGGTGGTTTAACAAGAGCACTTAACAATGGTACTTTGTTATGTCCATATTTTGAATGATATATGAGTTGATCGCACAGAATAGGGTCTACTGATATACTAAAATTTACAAAACATTCTTACCTTAAATATGCGCATCTGCTATCTAGGTAGTTCCCGTTGAGCATTGGTTAACATTTAATTTTACACGTTATTGTGTATGCAATTAACACAAACACATGTCATATTAAGAGCAAATGAATGTCCCTGTTTAACAATGAGAAATATAATGAGAGTCCAATTCTAATATCAAAGCATGAATTAAATCCCGTGTATTATACTCGTTCTGTTTATTAAAAAGACAAACAATTTGAGGCCTCTACTTGTTTTAAATTTCATAAAATCTCGGGTTCAATACAAAATAATTACTTTCTCTCCTTAACGACCAGGTTTGTGTTGATTGCATTATTACTGAATCGCTGGGTCAGGATAAATGGACCATTATGTCTAATCACTTACAAAGGAAATGGCGGGACATAACTTCAATATTGTTGAAATCAACGTTAAACATCATTCATAAGGTAGAAACGAATCCAAGATAATAACGAGTCTTTGATACCGATTGATTGGAGATTGAATAGAAGCCAGCGGTGCCATACTCGGCCAAAAGCCTTCAATACTAGCCACTGATTTGACCTCCAAGGGCTTCAACAATATTTTATAGGGACGGACTATTTGGCGATATATACTCTGAGATGGATAGTACACCCTGTTATAAATTCGATGCGAATTGATTAGAGTATCAATACTCCCTGAGGAACTTAAACAACCTAAGATAAGCAACACGAACAACTATTTCCTGCACACCTTGATTTTTTAACAAACATAATGAGACTAGCAACATTTGTCTTCCAGCGTCAGACGGACAATAGTTGCCACGAAAGAACGTTGTGTGGAGGTGTTGCGAGAACACCAGGACACGCATGGTATTATAAAATGCGGTAACCTGATATAATTGAAAGAAAATTTTGAAAAGTAACATTAAAAATCCCGTGTATCAGTTTTCCAGCACACAGGATTGAACAACATGCATATTGAGAACTGTTGATAAATAAGGATCAACTCTCACTGACATCATTACATAAATATAAAAGTTCATACCAAGCCAATGTTCACCAGCCTTGTCTCCAAAGCCAACGTCGTATTCTTTAAAGGTGCGGTTGAATGGTACCTCTCCGTTAAATCGGTTCAACATTACCTGACAAATATTATCGTAGCTTTGAAAATAGTATTCAAGGTTAATGAATGCTTCTATTGAATTCAAAAGGACTTAGAATTTGGTTATATGATCTTATAATTGGTATGCTCCTAATAACAACCATCTGTGATATGACGAATTGGTTTTTTACCAATATGTTTATTCAGTTTTGGGGGAAATAATTGAGGGTACAGATTACACTACCCTTAATATCATGTATATAGATGAATACGTGTAACGAACATGGAGGATCAAATAAACAGTTCGAAGTATTGAAAATCGTAGTTATGGCTCCCACATTTCACGCTCAGGATTGTGGTATTAACTTTACGGCGTATACGATAGTGTAAGGATACAGAGACCAGAAGTACCGGTAACTTACCCATAAACGCCTCGATACAACTAGAACATTGTTAAAACCTGTGTAAAACACCATACAAACACAAACACACACACCCCCACACACACACACACACACAAATCGGAAAGAAGATGTCGAAATTCATGTAAACAATATGGTATTGCTTCAGCAGGATAGTTGTTCAAACTCACATTGATAGTCATTTTATGTTTATGAGTTGTACATATTTACTTAACGACGACAGTTCACTTACTCATAATCCCTTGGTTAACAGTATCTGGCTAGGAAATGTGCTTAGGTCATGGGCACTCAATAATGACCGCCGCGACTTAAGATCGAACCCGGAAAGCTCTTTTCAAAATCCCCAACGCTAATTACTCGACCAAGAATGATTAACAAAGAATATACAACTAGTTGATAGTAATTCGTACCGTCCAGCCACCTTCTTGCTTTGACATGATACAGTTAACATCCAATTTAGTCCCAATCGAGGTGGTGATTGGGTAGACGCCATCTTCAGCAGATTTGACTCGGTTTAGTACATCTAGACAATCTCTTGATGGAACTATCACTGTAGTAATACGTCAAGGTAGAGATGAGATCGGGAAAAAAAGGAGAAAGAGAGTGAGGGGTAATTGAATTAATATGAGCGATATATACAATATAATAGTTTTCTGTAAACACTTCGTCTAACATAGGTAAAATGTCTTTTAAATGCATAAGAAACCTCTGTCGGAGCGAGGCCGATGTACTTAAATGTGTCTTATGTTGTAAAATAGTTCTTACTGAAAACTGAATTGATTATACGGAATAGGCAGAGGTGGCCACAGAGATAGCTACAAAGGCAGACATGCATCAATTGGTGGAAAAGAGACATTACACAGACCAACAGAAGGAGAAAGTGAATGAGATAAAGAGAAGAGAGACGTACATATATAATTCGATCTAATCATACAAACGTACCATTCCAACACTGGTGTTCTCCAGGGACGGCTAGTTCCGATGCAGTATTCGTGTTGTTACAGCCAACACATGACTTACTATTGTTGTTGTAAAGAAAGCTCACACAGCCATTCGTATTTTTACACGATAAGGCACATCTTATCTCAGAAGGTATTAATGTTTTAAAGACGACATCATCGTTACTGCAATGGCAACCTGTCGTGTTTGCCAGTCGCTCATATTGGACTAAGCTCAAAACGGATTGGATAAAAGCCGTCGCCAGTACAGCATATCTCATGTTCCATATTACGTTCATAAGTAACATACTTTATGTTTCGACGTCATAAAGGTCCTTGAGAAGGAGTCTCGACTTAGCTACCCTCTGTATTAAACAATACCTGTAATAAAGAACTTAATGATATGGCTGCACAAGTTTTGTCACAAATACAGGAAAAAGGTATGTCCGAAAACAAGATAAAGAACCAAAATTCCGTACTGGACTCGGACAATCACGAAACTTGACCATGCACTGCAACTTCATTGTAGTATTATTTAAAGTCATCCCAAATACGTTTGATGTCATTCACAAAATAATATGTCATGATAAATTATGTGATTTCGTTATTAAAAATATACAAATGTGTATAGTGTATCTTTTGCTATTGTTAGAGTTACTATTGGTAGATGATTCCTACTATACGTTGCATTTATTCAAAACACGTCTTTTATAGGAAATATTTTGATGAATTTCAGGTTTAAATTTGTTTTATTTGTGTTTTTAAATGCACATTTAATTTTGGGAAATAGTCGGTTAAAGTTAAAATTGCTTTTAAAGTCAAGAACACAATTAAATGAAAATTATAAACTATGTTTTCATTAACATCGTAAAGTAATTACAAACACATATGTTAAGAACGATTTGGGACGAGTTGTCCAAACATTTGGGATTATATGTTTTTTGGGGTCGTTGTTTAAAACTCATGTTTCTCTCAGCTTAATACATCACTACGTAGAAAAACATGTTTGCAAGCGTACGACTCAGTCGACAGTCAATCACTCGTCAAAACACTCACCCTGCATATAGTGTCGCTGTCTTGATTCAAGGAAGAAAGAAAGAATGTTAAAAAAAATAGCGACGGTTCTTTTTGTTATAAGAATTCTGCTCTTCATATATTTCGACATAACGGCTTCATCGTTTAGACGGAGCTTGTATGTAACAATCAACATTTTGGGAAAAGAAAAACCACGGAGAAAAATCTTATCTAAGCTTTCGACACAATCAAGATGACGAGAATAAACAAAATTAGCTAAGTAATGAATAAATAAAACCATCATATAAACGCAATACACATTTATGAAATACATGGGTTTTTTTACATCTGGATGTTACCCATGTTATTCTATTCTGTTCTGTAATTAATAATAACAAATTCTTAATATAAGAACAGATTGTACAATAAATCGTAAGTGATATATAATTTAGTTTAAACATTTTTTATAATATTTAACTTCTAAGTATATATTACATATAAGGTATAATAATCCTTCTTATTTATATTTGTGACGAAATCTCTACCCTATTTAATCTATAAAATCAGTTAGACGAAATGGTAGTTAGCCGAAATCCACATCACCCCCCTAATGCGCCGAGCTATTTTGACCGGGCCATTCGGTATGTCCCGAATGCATGCGCGCGCAAGTAGTCCGACTC
>JAUELF010221429.1:3871-14016 GCA_031471495.1 Clinocardium nuttallii
ATGTCGCGCAGGCTAATCCCGGCAGACACGTTTCGCCTCTTGCGGCTTTTCTGTTTCAGGAATCATTACCCTATATTGCTACCCCCCTGAGACGGAATGTATCGGTCCGGATCAGTCTGCGCGGACAGCGTAGGCGGATCCGGTCGATACATTACGCAGTTGCCATATTGTTGGTTTTCTCGCGGGACGGCTCAAATGTGGAGCAACCGACATAAAACATGCCATCCATCAATCTCTATCATTACCACCGCTATTTGTATTTACAAGTCATTTACTTTGTTCGCAATGAGGTCGTCCTACATGAACAGTTTGTAGCACATGTATGTTACCATTTGTAACAAAGGTTACCCTTTTTGTTAACATCATTTGCAACTTTTTCAAAATACGACCTTTGAAAACACTGTGTATAAGGTTTATCTATGTTTTCCTCCTTCTCATGGGATATTAGTTTACAACAAGATAAACTATAATATAGATGTCATGCCAGTTAGGTAGTTGACCCATTACCACATATAGAAGCTTTCTTACGCCTCTGCAGCAGACGTCTTTTGACAGCATTGTTGTGAAAGGATTTTAATAATGATATATGTTCGTTTGAGGAGGTTTTCTTTAAATGTGTCTTGACGTTTCGAATTCGTCTGCTGTTTAGTAATTGTATGTAGGAAATATGTAAACTTTCTAAACTTGTGCGTGTTTAAACGCGATATCAGCCTGACATTGCAACGGTTGCAATGTTACATTATCATAGTATGTAGTATGGGCCGGGGGCCTACTTTTGAATAACGATTTGTCATTGATTTGTCATTGTTATTTGCGAATGATGAAGGTTTAAATCAGCGTACACATTTCTTTTATAACATTTATAAATATAAAAACGTATAAAAAGACATATGCTGATGCGCAGGCTGGTCTATATCTAGACTATTCTCTAAGGTCACGTTGTTCCCTTTCGATTGGACAGGCTAAGATGGCCATGTATTCTCAAAATTTATAGAAGACGATTAGCAAGGTTTGATATTTCTTACATCACATTTTACATCACATTTTACATCACATTTTACATCAAATTTTACATCAAATTTTACATCACATTTTACATCAAATTTAGCATCCAATCTAATTTCTTTCATTTTTAGAAGTCGTCTGCTGAAAACATGTAACATTCTTAGGGCAAATACTTTTATAACTTCGATACTAAGCTGACAACGTAAAAAAGGTAAATTTGTTTCTTCTAAGCAATTTACGAATGTATTTAATTATCGTCTGTAACAAAGACATTTTGCCTCTGTTTCACCGAATTTGTTAAGTGGTCAAGTCCTAATTCAATATAACCCTTACCCACACACAGACACTCTCTGACGCATCTGCAGCAGACGACATTCACAGTGTGGCAAATGAAAAGAATCGCTCAAAATGAGCATTTTATTGCTAAGCCACAATATCTTCAGCTCTTATCAGTAAGTACCATTTGAGCCTTCCCGTGTGAAAACAAACCAACATTATGGCATCTGCGTAATGTATCAACCCATATCAGCCTGCACAGTCCGCGCATAGAGGTGAACAGTTTCTGTCCCGGTTAGCCTGCGTGGCATGCTTTGGCTGATCCGGGTCGATATTTTACGCAGAGACCACAATGTTGGTTTTCTCACGGTACGGTTCATTTCATTGTGTGAGGTTTCCATACCTAGATGAGTTAAAATTCGTCTGCTACAGATGTGTTGTATGAAGGAAAGAGTAAATAAACTATGACAACGTTTCTCACAGGATTTCAATTGCATTAGTCACTCAACAAAGACAATATTCCCACGAACATTTTAGTTTTAACATTTGTCTTTGAATAATTGATAATATTCAGATTAAAAGTATTTTTTGATTACCAAAGGCAACCGTTTACTGATATGATATTACAAGAGTCGTCTGATTTGAATAGCCAGTGGCAAAACTAGGAAATATATAGAAATAAGTTTTTCAGATAGAAAAGAAGACGTTGTGAGAAAATGAATGATTGCCCGTTATGAAGTTGTCGGCTGCAGAGACGTCAGATTTCCTTTGGAAAAGGGAAAATGTTGATTTATTGTACATATATTGGGTGTCGCCGCAATGATGTTAAAGGATATCCCTCGAGCTTCGGAGAACACGGTTCGATCCCCGTTCGGATATTACCAACTGTTGTAAACATGCCAGTAATGTAATCCCGCGTGTGTGCCAATGCTGTGGGACGAGCTCTAGATAAGGGGCATTTTGCATGTTTTAAAATGCGTATTTGGCCCTCTAACCCTATGTTGTTGAGTATCCACAACATTGGGTTCGCTTCAATAATAAGAAAGGAATTGTGGGCAAAAGAGTTGAATACCCCTCTAGCTGTGGGGATAAAGTTTACGTCTAATGCACTGGTGTCAGGATAAATTGAGCAGCATTGCCGGTGATTTACTCATGACATGCGGTGATATAACGAAACGTATGTTGAAATCAGTATGAAAAGCCATTCAAACAAAACGCTCGATGTCTCATTCAGAAACGTTGTAATTACACATTTGAAAGAAAATCAATTCCTGAACAAAGCATGGGTACATCAAACTGATGATAACATCGTTTAACAACATAGCGCGAAATTCCAATTGAGCCTGTACGCGGGAATCGCTACACGTTGGCATTTAGAAACAGTGTTGTACATCTGATCCGTCTTATAGAAATCTACACAAATTGGCAAAAGTTTCTAACAGGCGTGTGTATGTAATAAGTGAACAGTGTAGACTGTGCGGGTACACAGTCTGAAATGGATATACAATGTTACCAAACGCCAACAGGTTTTCTTCCCCATACACATGCTCAATTATACAATCGATGTACAAATTGGTCAATAAATCGTGATCATGTCATACAGGGATGCTGTTTCGATTGTTGATTTAACCGTACGTCTAGTGTGTTGCAAAGACTCGCCTGCTTCAAACACATCTGGGTAAAATCTTTCGAAGTCTTGACAAATGTAAGCATTTTTAAAAATAAAGTTGAACATATAATAAGAACTGTAATAATAATGAGTAATTTCGGTTTTCCCCTTATAATATATTCAAAGATGCAAGCTGCAACTACGTTAACTGTTGTAGATATTCGTAGGGGGACCATTTACCACGTACAGTAAATCTGCAGCAGATGAATTTCAAAATAGCTTTACAAACGTTTGTGAAATCTCTATAAGAAAAAGTATAATGATTGAATCAAATTGAAAACAATTTTTCAAAAAAGAAGAAATTGCTCAGTATGAGCTACTGCAGTATGAGCAATTACCCTTTTTAAACTTTTAAAAAATCAATTGTTGCAGGTGTGTCAAAATGCGTATGCAAGTGTGAAAGGGCTTAATATACTGCCAATAATGTTCTCTGTATCAAAAGTTGTCAGTTTCCCAGATGTTTCATACTTGCCTTTGTTGTGTTCAATGCAGACGACATCGAATTGATCATCAAAGGTTAGCGGTTACCATCCATTGTCGCAGCCAGTAAACCAAAATAGTATAAGTGCGTTTGTGGTTAGCCCTTTCCCACATATAACATATCTGCAGCAGTCGACTTTGAACATGTCTGAACAAAACAATGAAAATCTCTTTAAATTAAAGTTCTATTACTGAAAAGATGTTAAAGCATTATGACAAAAGGAGAAATTACTCATTTCAATTATGGTTTCTTTGGTTGATTGCAGCAGATGCGTTCAAATGCGTCTGCAGGTGGGAAAGAGAGTGTTAACGCAACTTTCGAAATAATCCAATAAATCACGGTGTTTGTTTTTTACATACTTGATCATTACTAGAAGAACATGTATACTGAAATTAGCGCATCAATAGAAGTGATGCTACACCGCAATTAGCATAACTTCTTCTAAGAATGAACAAGTCGGGAATCAAACCCGGGTCTACCGCTGGGACGGACGAGACTGGCATTCTAAAAACGTCACCATGTTAACCCTTTCCCACATACAGCTAATCTGCAGCAGACGACTTTGAAATTCAATTTTGAAAATGACTACTCAACAATATGGAAAATCCCTATAATTCCAGGTATAATTACTGAAAACGAGTTGAAAACATTGTGTCGAAAAGGAGAAATTCCCCGTTTTGAGAAAGTTTTCCTTTTGTCACGATGTTTTCAAAAGTCGTCAGCTGCAGATGCATCAGAATTCGTCATATAAGTGGGTAAGGGTTTAACACAAAAGTTATACAATAATCAGCGATACCAGTAATCAGCGATACCAGTAATCAGCGATACCAGTAATCATATTTTATGTTATACAATAATCAGCGATACCAGTAATCATATTGTGTTCAAGAGTAGATTGTTATCTAAATTGATCGACATTTTAGTTTTGATTTTTAAGAGCTTGTCGATCGATAATTACCATTTCCAACCAAGCGCGAAATTACCCAATCCTTGCCTTCACACAGGCCCACATGCAGACGAATGTTAATGCATCTGCAGCGCGGCTTCTTTAAGAGTAATGTGCCAAATGGAGAAATTGCTTAAAATAAGCAGTTGTCCTTTCAACACACTGTTTTCAACTCTATTCAATAAGTGTATCTATATTTTTCCGGGAGTCTCCATGCTTTGCATATAAGTTTTAAGAATCATCTGTTGCAGCTTTGCCATATGTGGGATAGCGTGAACGTTTGTGCTGATGCGGATGACTTCAATGCTTTCCCACATACAGAAAATATGCAGCAGACGACTTTGAAAATATGGCGACAACAACCTGATCAGTTCCATTAAAGATAGATTAATTGTTAAATAAAGTTGAAAACATTGTGTCCAAAGGAGAAATTGCTCAAATCACCTTTGGCCACAATGTTTTCAAAATTCGTCTGCTGCTATTGCGTAAGACTGTGTCTTATAGTCGGGAAAGAGTTAGCCCTTCCCTCATACGACAATTATACAGCAGACGACTTTGAACAGTTATAATTGAATGGTAAGCCTATGACTAAAAGTGGAAAACATTGTGGCAAAAGGAGGAATTGCACGTTTTGTTTCAAAAGGTCGTCTGCTGCATAGGCGTCAGAAAGCGTCTACATGAGGGAAAGGGTTAACATGGACACTGATTAACAAGTGGGATTCTTGGGCGCCTTGTCGTATCTCACTCTCGAATTAAGATAATTCAGTCTTTGTTCAAACAGACATGCAGCAGACGACATTGAATTAATCTAGGCGAATACATGGCAAATATACATTAATGAATACCTATATTTATTTATTTAAGATATCCGTGCTTGAACTAGCCAACGTGATTCATCACTGTCACACGCATTAAGACCCATTTTCACCTGACTCAAAGTGAATGTGTAATGGCATTCCCTCCTTGGCATTCAGAGTTGTGGTGTTAGCATGACGACTTACTCGCTGGTGCCAGGGTGAATCAACCAGTAGTACCTTTAACTTACCCGTGAAACTCCGTGATAAAACTGTTAAATAGTTAAAAGCGGCCTTAAACACCCATACAAAACGAAACAAAAACAACCAAAAAGTCTGTATACATATAGGTGCCGTCGAACGAGAAAACAAACAGTGTGGATGCTGCGTAAACTATCAACCCGGATCGGCCGAACACGCGCAGGTTAACCCGGACACACACTTTTCGCCTACTCTGGATTAGCTAATTTAGGAATCATTACTCTATAGCTCTATCCCCTGAGACGGAATGTGGCGGCCCGGATTAGTCTGCGTGGACTGTGAAGGCTGGTCTGAGTCGATACATATAGTCCATAATGTTGGTTTTCTCGTGGGAGGGCTCAATTATTGCGTTTTCCAGACTGGGTATGCTATGACGTGTCTCACCTATAAAAAGATAGGACTTCAAACGTGACCCTGTAAATAACCTTTAATGGGAAATAATGAATCGGAAAATGCTCATTATCATTATTGGAAAATTTACTGTTTATGTTGATTTGTGTACGCTTTTGTGAAAATATCTGCTTTGCCCATTTGTGCAGGTGTGTTTTGATGTCCCTCTGATTTATTACTATATCATAATTCAAACATTTGAATAATAAATATAAGTTGTAAGCGCCAAATCACTTTTATGAAACAATAATAAATTAAGAAGTTAAACAGCATAATCACTATTTTTAATTTGCGAGCTGAATCTTAAAGTCGTACAAAAATGAGAAAGTTTACTACGAAAATATATTTAGGAAAATGCATTCATAAAACAGTCAACATATAAAATATATGTTAATAATGAATTGATGAGTGACAGTTTTGTGGCAGTGAAAATACTTTGAAAATTGTCTTCCACCAGCAACATGGAATTGGTCTTTATCTGTCAACTTATTGAAGACATATATATACAACATCTAGACATGAATAATGTTGGTTTTAATTCAGAGTTTAAGATAATGTTGTTAGTGGGTTACATTGCCCGAAAACAGTTTCTACTATTCCAACATGTTTGTCTGTTTTAGAGGCATCAGGTGTCAAATTTATCAGCGCCAAGAGCTTTTAAATACTTTGCAAAACATTAAAATCAAAACTGTCTATATACAAGTAGTTAAAAAAAACGAAATTAGCACCAATAATTATTTGCAAAACATAAAGATCAAGACTGGATATAGATTATACATTGCAGTAAATTGCATAAACGTCCAAAACAGAAAAGTGTGTATTATGTTACAAGAATCCACTCACAACTTCAAACAGTTTATACACTTATCAGACTTTATGATGGAAACACGATGGCTATTCCGAATCGTGAAAAAGGGACAGATGCTACGATCATGTTATCTGTTTTGAATCAACAATTAAAAGTCAAGTTTTGGTATTTGACACCCCGAAATTATCACCATTGCTATTAACCCCTTCCCACCTACAGCTGCGTTTTTAAGCATATGCAATAGACGTATTTTGAAAACATTATGACAATAGGAGCATTGCTTATGATGAGCAATTTCTACTGGTGTAAAAATGTTTTCAACTTTCATTTAATAATTAAACTCAAGTACACACTTGTCATAGTCTTGTTATGACGTGTTTCGTAAGTAGAATGATGCAAATGTGGCGTATGTAGGAATGGATTTAAATGTCATGTTTAACAATAATCCGAGAAGATGCTGGGCTGAAACGGGGCTACTTATACCTATACTGTGTCTCTGACTTCTTCTTTTACCTTTCACAGTGGCTTGAGGTGAAACGTGTTCGGGTTTACCTAACACATCGAACACCATGACGTGTGCTTTCTAAAAACTGTAATTTAATTGGTGGATTTAGTTAATATTCTCCCAACAACATCTCTGTGAGGTAAAACCGAATACAACATCACCGCTTGTGTTTTTTTCTGTTTTAAATGGGTGCATCATCTATATTTATTATATGTAAATTGTTTAATTTATTTATATAGAATTTCAAAAAAAATGTATTTTGTTCTATAGTATGTATTAAAATCAATATATTGTACATATTAACAGGAAAATTATGTTGCAGAAGCGATACATGTGTTAGTATTGTCTACTCGGGGAGTGTGCACTTTGACATCTCTCTCGACTTTCGGTCTCGCGAGATATCAATTGTCCATGGTCCACGTAGTACACTATTAAAACCTGTATCGCTACTGCAACATAATAATTAGTCCCTGTGTATACGATATATATAGAAAAAGCTAAACCTTTTTTTATTTATTTCTTTATTCCTCCTGCTCATGGGAGAGTGGGGTTTTTCAAAATTATTTACAAAATCACATAAGTTTTAAGAAGTGTCAGTAACGAACATTTGGCTATGCTCTCCGCCATAACTCAAACATATTTTGGAAGTAAATATTGATGTAGCTAAGTCGTAAAATAACCTTTAAAACAATTAAGGAAAATAATACACCATCGTATTGATATGTAATGAACTATTTACGTCAGATTGACGGAGGTACATGCATATATTGGAAAGCAGCCGGATGTTGATGCGCACAATCCCTTTCAGATTAGACGTGCAGACGACTTTTAATTGTAGCGTTATCTGGTGAACGGAAGTCACGCAACCCTCGTGTCATAGCAACGCCAATTTACGGCGGTATTATTCAATGTTCTGTCTCGTTAAAATGGTCCTTTATGATATCGACTCTCAATCTTACAATAGTAGATCAAAGACCGCGACATTTAAGGCCTACATAGGAGTGGAGTTTTCTTGATTGTACTGCATGACGTTTGAAAGGGAGTGCTATGTCCATTATCTTAAAGGACCTTTTGGAGGCTAAAGCATCACCGGGAAAAAACCTCAGAAATGATTCCGATAAAGTTATAGAAAGTATACACTAATAAAAGAAACAGATTACTCCAGAGTGGGTTATTTTCTTTAACTATTAAAAGGTGGAATTGCACCTCTTGGGCATATTCAGAACAGAACAGAACGAAATTGCATTTGCTATAAGTAATTGCAACAACTTCAAGCAATTAAATAAAAGAGAGGAACCAGGAAACAAAAACAATTGTTAATATACCTTCGAATTAAATTATGATATGCACACTTCAATGACCTACGAGTATTCGCATAATATCTTCTCCTCAAATATGAGCCGTCCCGCGAGAAAACCAACAGTATGGCCTCTGCGTAATGTATCGACCCATATCAGCCTGCACTGTCCGTCCGGACTGATCCGGATCGACGGGGGATAGAGGTATAGAGTAATGATTCCACAGGAAGCGAAAAGTATATGTCCGGGTAAGCCTGCGCGACATGTTTAAGCTGGTCCTGTCGATACTTTACGCATAGTCCACAATGTTGGTTTTCTCGCGGGACGGCTCATATTATTTTTCTAGAAAGGCGTCTGCTGCAGAAGGGTTGTTGATAGACGTCTATAAAACGATAAGAGTTAACTGTTCCCTCGGTACGATAAGGATCTGGGACTCTCTAACATGGAGCGCTGCCCATATGCAGTCAACCGTAATTACCGCTGCAATTGCAGATTTTATAATGGATATGCAGGCAACGCAGCAATAGAATGTCAAAAAAGTTATCAATATTGCATTGTGAAACAACATGATTAATTCATTTCACTTTGACTTTTTACGTCTGCGTTGAAATTGAATCCACCACAGACACGAATAATCACATGCAACTGTTGCTGTTTACTTTCATGGGTGTTGATGATCCTTTCAGTTTGAGCTATTTGTTAACTCTTTCTGCGCCGAATTACCAAAAATCAATCGGGCGACTTCTTTGTTCATGTCGTAATAGTTTTAGAACAGTTTGATAACCAAAGAGCAAACCATGCGGATTACATGTGAGATTACAGCCCGTATCCAGCTGACTCACCCGAATCTGTATTGTTTGAAAACACTTCAATTGTGTCACTGCTGATAAGAGAGTTAAAAGTTCTATCTGGTAGCATAATGTCAACGAGCCTTAGACAAAATATTCAGTAATGGAGGAAATCGTTCGTACAATGTTTAAGTCACTGTCGGAATGAGTTGCGATTGTTTGTTCACATTGGCTGTACTATTACTTGGAGGAATTCAATACGAAAAACAAAGAAGGAAATGATATGTCAGCTGCCTCGCTCTAGATAAGGAACGTTTAGCAAATCCTTATTTTATCCACCAACCCAATGATGTGGGTACTCACAATATTAGGCTCAATGCGTTTCAATTTGGTTGGATAAGAAGAGAAATAGTGTGGGGAAAAGAGCTGTTAACCCCTCTTTATCTGAACCTTTGAAGTCAGGCCCCTAATCATGACATCATATAAAGGGCATTAAACTGAACATTTGGGGCTTCGATGAAAACGCTTAATATCGATGCTCTTCAACATGTAGGCGGGAAGTTAAATCTAGCACTGGTATGCAATGTCTTGCACATGCGACAGCGTCGTTGGCGACGTTGGAGGGATTATGTCTCGGGGGCGTATGGTCGCAGCTTACGATTATGGGGGTTTATAACTGACTCGCTGGTTAAAGAAAAATTGGATCCGTAGAACTGGTAATTTACGCAGTAAGGGCCGTAGTATAACTGAAAAATGATTGAATGCGGCTTGAAGCAAAACACATGCTGCAAGATCTCTTTTCTACTGGCGAAACTGATAACGGTATATTTGATTACACGATGCATCTTTAATGACAAACTGATAACGGTATATTTGATTACACGATGCATCATTAATGACAAACTGATAACGGTATATTTGATT
>JAUELF010221539.1:0-14015 GCA_031471495.1 Clinocardium nuttallii
ATTTCTTCTTTTGTCACTATGTTTTCAAAAAGCCATCTGCTGCAGAGGCATCAAAAAGCGTCTATATGAGGGAAAGGGTTAAGAAAAAAACAACTTGAAAGTACTTGACTGATTTATTTTTTCCCCAGAGGACAATTGAGTTAACAGTGGAAGAATCCGAGTTCAGAAGCAATGAAAACGAAACGTAAGTAATAGAGACAAGTAAAATTTTAACCCTTCCCATACAGACGCCTCTTTAGCAGACGACGTTTGAAAACATTGTGATGAAAGATGAAATTGCTCACCTCTGGAACCAATTTTGCGAAGTCTTTACCACCAGTATAGAGCCAGGCCAGCTGGTGCATTTCACCTTCTAACCAAGCTGTATACTGTTGTTGCTCAACATTTTTTAACTTGATATTTCCTAGAATTGGTTGGGGACTCAAAAAAAGCTTTATCCAACAAAATGTGAACCTCAAAGGCGATCACCATCGAATTACATATTTGTACTGTCCTTGTTTGGTCATGACCGTTTGCCAGATGCATCTTGGATGCTATTTTAACCCTTTCTTATATTACACAAATCTGCAGCAGACCATTTTAGAATAATTCTAATCTAGCCAAAAATGTGGCAAATCTCTTTAAATGAAAATAATATCATTAAATAGAATTGAAAACATCATGGCAAAAGGAGTGAAATAGCTTACCTCCTTTGCCACAATGTTTCCAAAAAGTGTCTGGATGGGGGGTGGGGGTAAGGATTTAACCCTCTCCCGCATACAACAAATCTGCAGCAGACGACTAAGTCCTGAAAAATCTTGATAAAAGATAGCTTGATTATTAAATAAAGTTGAAAAACATTGTGGCCAAAGGAGAAATTGCTCATCAATGTTTTCAAAAGTCGTCTTAAGTAATATTATGATATTTGGAAATTATTCTACAAAACATACCACTTTAAAATCATGACCAAGGCTAATCTGTTACATGATCATCAACATTGCAGTATTCTGCTTGTTTAACTGTGCTACACGTAAGTTAGTTCACATGATTAAACCTATCTCCTCAAACAGCTAGTCTAAACCTTGCCCACATACAACAAATCTGTAGCAGAATACTAATCTTGGCAAACATATACAAAATCTCTGTATGTAGAGTATAATAATGGCAAAAGGAGAAATTTCTCCTAATGAGCATTTTCTCCTTTTGCAACAAAGTTTCAAGAGTACATGTAGTCTGCTGCAGAGTGGACAGACAGCGTCTGTCTGTGGGAAAGTACTAAGACTTTTTCAAATTGAAAGCATACAAAGAAAAACCCAGTAAATTCTAGACAAATGAGTGCATGATGTCAAGTCTGCTGGAAATACATGTATTATTTGGAATAATGAATTTGGAAGACGACTATTTCTTTTTCTACAAAAGATTGTATCATTATTGACAAGAGTTGAAAACATTGTTGAAAAAGTTGTCTGCTACAGATATGTCTGCATGTGAAAAGGGTTTAACGTCTGTCCTGAGTTAATGGGTTTAATTCAAATATGCATTGTCATCCCTTATAACATCACAAAAGCAATTAATGGAGGCTTGTGTATGCAGTCTTTCCTACATCCTGCATCTTTTAGCATATAAACATGTGAAGGGCCATTAGGTCTTTCTACCCAAAGCTGCTTCAACCAAAATGTATTTTCTCCAAATTATTGACCTAGAGCAGCATGCACATTGATTAAATCATAGACACAAAGTAAAATCAGTTTTTGTTTGTGGTAATTTGAAAGAATCACCTTTCTTTAAAATTCTTTGAGAACAATGACTCAGCTTTGTATTGATATATTTCAAAGTCTTAAACAGTTTCCCTATACAGCAAATTGCTTTGAAAACATCTAGGTGAAAGTTGACCCTCGGCATCATTTGTTCAAGTCATATTGTTTGGTTGAAAAACATAGCAGCCACCAGAGGACTTCATCTAAATCGCTAGAACAATATTAACACAACTTCACAGGAATGTATCTTTAGTGGTACTGTCTCAAAACTGTTAAACTATCTTAATTTTTTGTGAAACCTTGGTTGCTGCAGCATCAGAAAAGAGGGAAATTGCACAAACCGTTAAATTCTTCTCCTCTAAAACCACTTCCGATTCAAAGATAACTTGGTAGAAATGTTCCTTGGGTGACTGACCCACTACAAAAACTGTTCAAGCCATATTGATTGCTTGAAAAACTTGTGGCCAGGCTGCCAGGAAAGAGGCAAAATGACAAATCTTTATAGATTCCATTCTTTTGAAAGTGCTTGTCTTATATAAAGGAAATTAAGTCAAAATGTTACTTCAGTGACTGTCAACATAATTTTACCCCAGATACGTAGTATATGGGGGCTATATAGGAGTCACGCTTGTCGGTCAGTTTGTTGGTTTGTCGGTCGGTCCGTTGGTCTGGACATTTCTTGTGCTATTTCTGATTGATACCAAGCCTAGTTATGTATATTGTGAGCGTGTTGCACTGGAATTATTTTTAAATGAGTTATGGCCCCTTGAATTTCTCATACATATGTATATTGTCAGGCACCAGCTGGGGGTATTCATCACCTTCAGTGATATTTCTAGTTATTATCCGAACCATTTACCTGATGAATGTTTTTTAGAGTCATCTAGATTTAACCCTTTTTCCCTCGTATGACAATTCTGCTGCAGCAGACGACTTTGAACATATTTTGTCAAAATAGAAAATCTCTAAAATTGAATGGATAACCTATGTCTTAAAGTGGGAAACATTGTGGCAAAAGGATAAATTGCTTGTTTTGAACAATTTCTTCTTTTGTCACTATGTTTTCAAAAGGCTGTCTGCTGCAGAGGTGTCAGAAAAGGTCTATATGACAGAAAGGCTAAAACATCTCACTTTATAGTTATATTGTTTTCAAAAATTGACTGCTTCAGAGCTGTCAAATGTCATTGATATATATATAGGTAATTGTTGAAATAATCTATGACTACTCCAAAATCAAAACAATGTGAAAAGAGATATTGTTGAAAAAAGAAAATTGGCTAAATATTTAAATGCCTAAACCTCTACTCACATGAAAAATCGACAGCAAAAGACTATCAAATAATCTTGACAAAAATATGGATAATCTCAACAAATGAAAGTGTTATTGATTAATGAAGATGAAGACCTTCGTCACTAGGAGAAATTTCTCATTATGATCGATTTCTGCTTTTGCCACATTTGTCAAAACGCATTGGCATACATGTTGGAAATGGTTACAGCCAAACAAACTGAGATGAGAAGGTACAAAAAGAAAGCATTATAAACACATGTCCTCATTTTTTTTTTAGACCTCAAGATTTAAGTGATGCAGAACCAACCGTTACTCACATGTGTATTACAGCTCTAGAAAAAATGGGCCATGTAAGTGTTAATTACCCTTTTAAAGTATTAAGTGAATATATTTAAAAACATTGTGACAAAATATAGACAATCTTTATATATGAAAGTATATTCAGTGAATAGAGTTGAGAACATTGGGACAAAATATAGACACTCTCTATACATCTCTATATAATATACAGTTGAACCTGTGTTAGCGGTCACCTCTGTTAAGCAGCCAACTTGTATTAAGCAACCACTTGAAGATTAACTAAAACAACATTTTCTTCTTTATTTGACTTGTATTAAGCAGCCACCTGTGTTCAGTAGCCACATTTTGACTCCCTTGGGTTGCTGCTTAAGACAAGTTTGACTGTATATATTAATCATTATCCATGTATATATTAAAGACACATGGCCAATTGAGTGAGCCAGATGTTGTATGTCTTCCTCTTTAGTTGTGGCATCATCAGGGGTCAAGGTTCATCACTAAAAAATTCTTTTACCCGTTCTCACATATAACAAATCTGCAGTAGACGACTTTGAAATTATGAAATCCAAAATAGTTGTAGAAAGTCGAGCCCCGGTAGCTCAGTCCGTAACGACGCAGGCTGTCAATCCAGGGGTTGTGAGTCGAATCCCGGCTCGGCCAACTTTCTTTCTGACGTTTGACAAAAGTCAATGCGACATGCGTCATTCGTCTTGCACCAATGGGCTTAGTCTCTGTGGAAAAGCAGCCAGTTGCTTGGGAAGATTGTTGTGTGTAATACTGGTGTGAGAAAACCAGGCAATATGTGTGTATGTACACTGTCCGCCGTGATATGACTGAGAAGTTGTTAAAAATAGCATTAAACGGTAAAACCCCAATCAATCAATCAATCAATCAACCAAAATGTAGAAAATCTCTATAAATTAAAGTATGATTATTAAATAGAGTAGAAATCATTGTGGCAAATGTTCATCATGAGCAGTTTCTCCTTTTGCCACAATGATTTCAAAAGTCGTCGGCTGCAAAATCATCAGAAAGCGTCTATATGTGGGAAAGGGTTAATTCATGAAAGGTTTAACATTTGCCCTCATGCAGACACCTTCTGATCTATCTGCAGCAGACTATTCAAATCTTCGTTCACAGAGAACATCTCTGATATACACACACAGACACACTAAGGTTTGACTGTCATAGTCTTGATTTATTTACAGGTGTCACATGTAGTCTCTCAAAATTGTGATGGACTTCACTTAAGAAGTGGTTTACCCAGAAAAGTATTATCTGAAGTACACGGAAACATGTATATAGAGGTATGTGAACCTTATTTTTATAACTTTCATGGTTTTAAATATTTGAGCAGAGAATGTTTAGAAGTGCATAGCCTTCAAAGGTTAGTCTTCATCCGGGAAAATTATGCCTGAGTTTGACCCAAATACATGTACAATACAGGCAAGCTTGCTTCGATCCTTCCTAGTGCAATAGATTTGCAGTATAGTTGTTCATTAAACATTTTACCAGATATGTGCAACCCTTGACCTGAAACAGAACAATTATTGACATATACAGCAGATGACTTCTGGCTGGTTTGGGCTTTATATTATGCTTGCAAAATTCCATGTGTTACATTCCTGAAAGATTTCAAAGATGAGGGTACTAAACAACTGTAGCACTCATCAAGTCAAAAGATAATCAAATTAATAGAAAAGAATGGAGAATATGGGCAAAAGATTACAATATATAAAGACACTTTTTTGAGAAAGGAAAATATTGCTTCTTTCAAACAATAATTCTTTTTTTTTTGGAAATGTTTGGGTAGTCTGCAGGGAATACTTGTATATGTTCAATCAAACAAAACGTCATAAAGTGCTCAGAAAACCCTACCTTGTTATGAATGCAATATTAGTGCTTTGTTTCTTAAACAGATATGTTATACCTGCAAGCCTCATCGAGAGTATATCCGACTTTTCGATGTCACAGAAAATACTGGAGTGAGACGTCATCAAACTGGGCGAGTTTGCAAAAAATGTGGAGGACAATTAAAAGACACTATTGTCCATTTTGGGGAGAAAGGGGGAGTCAAATCGCCGTACAGATGGAAGGAAGCAGTCAAGGCAGCTAATAATTCTGATCTCATCATTTGTCTTGGTTCTAGTCTCAAGGTACTACTATCAAAATATATCAACCCTTTACCTTATATGACAAATCTGCAGCATGTGACTGAAAATATACCCTAAATAGTTTGGAAACTCCCTTTATATGAAAGTTCATAATTGAATAGAGTTGAAAACATGATGACAAAAGGAGAAATTGCTAGTTTTGAGCAATTTCTTCTTTTGTCACGATGTTTTCAAAAATCTGTATGCTGCAGATGCGTCAGAAAGTGTCTATATGAGGGAAAGCTTTAAGCTGCTTAATCCAGATCATTCAGCACATTCCTGCAGTCTGACCTGGCTCTGCTCTCTATGCTTATTAGTCATAGTGGGATTCAAAAAATGATCTCTATAGCATGATCCATTTGGATTCTTAACCTGGATGCACTGGTGGGTCTTCTTTCTACACTCTTGGAAATAATATTTACCCTTTCCCTCATACAACAAATCTGCAGCAGATGAATTTGAAAGTATCTAGGCAAACACAAAGAAAAGCTCTGTAAATTACTGTACTGAAAAGAGTTGAAAACATTGTGGCAAAAGAAGAAATTGCTTGTTTTCAAAATTTGTCTATATATGGTTAAGTTTAAGGTTTTCCTGGATTACCGCTCTGACAGATATTTTTTCACCTATAATTTATGATACTTTTGGAAACTTCTGCTACAAACACTTAAGAAAAGTAGAGTATCAATACCAATGCATGTACATTGTACATTATATAATGTAGTATACATAAGACACAAACAAACTAAACATACATTTGTACCTCAATAAGAGACCACTTACAGCATTTCCCTTGGGAGGTCTCTTAAATACATTTTGGACTGTACTTCGGCAATATTACCATGTATTCTGCTGATTACTGTAATGTGTTTCTGTTGAATGTTTCAGATTCTTAAGAAATACTCATGTTTATGGTGCATGGACAGGGTCAGGAATAAACGTCCCAAACTTGTTATAGTCAACTTACAGTGGACTCCTAAGGACAGTGATTCTTTCTTAAAAATCAATGGTATGTAATCAGGCATCAATGCTAACCCTTTCCATAATACAACAATTCCTCAGCAAAGGACATTGAAAACATTTAGGCAAAAATATTGAAAATTTCTATCAATGAAAGAACAATTATTAATTAAAGTTTAAAACATTGTGGAAAAAGGAAACATTGCTCATTGTGAGCAATTGCTTCTTTTGCCACAACGTTTTCAAAATGTGTGCTACAGAGTGGTAAAAAGAGTGTAGGAAAGGGTTGAAGGAATGTCACATATGTATTTTTGCTGAATAATTTTTCCGAGTCTGACCTAAATGAGAGCTATCAATCCAGGGATCATGAGTTTGAATCCCCGCTTGGTCATTCATTTTTAGCTGAACTATTTGAAGAATAAGAAGGGCCATTGTACTTGTTAACTCCAGCGTCAGAGTCGGTTTAAGTTTTTATTCACCCGTTTTGAAAAAATGGATTGTATTATAGTTTTACCTGCGGGCGGCGTCCAGTATGTTGTCAGCTCAATAACTTAAGAAGCCTTGTCCAATCATCACCACGGCGTCCAGTATGTTGTCAGCTTGTCCAATCATCACCAAATTTTGTCAGAATGTGTATTAGGATAATCTGATTATATCTGGGACAAGTTCGATAACTAGCCATATCGCTTTAGTCAATCAAGAGTTATCGCCCTTTAATTATCGAAATTACCCATAACACATACCAAGAAAAAGATAATCTATTTCCTTTTGCCTCTATAGCTATTAACACATATAGAAAAGGGGAATTTACTGGTGTGAGCAATATGATCTCGTTCCATGTTTGTTTTCAAATTCTCTCCAAAACTCTATCTGACTCTTTGTTCCTTTTAACACTTGTGTTTGTTCTTTTAACTGACAGGGAGATGTGATGATGTGTTGCAGCGGGTCATGAGGATACTGAAATGTGACATTTCGAAATACTCAAGGTACAGAATTTCTGGTTAACCTCTCGTCTTATTTGCCATATGTATTAACCTCCAAACTGATAAGATATTATTAAAAATAGCTATTAAGAAAATCTGATCAAATATAATTAGACTGATTTAAGCATTTCTTCTTTTTCCTCTTTTTTTCTTTTGCAAAGTTTCGACGGTAATCTAAAGCATTGACATCAGATATTCTGTTAACCAATTCCCACATGCAGAGGCAGCAGATATCACTTCTGTTAACCAATTCCCACATGCAGAGGCAGCAGATATCACTTCTGTTAACCAATTCCCACATGCAGGCATTTATAGGCATCTGCAGCAGACGACTTATGTTAATGTTGTGGCAAAATCAGAAATTGTTTATATTAAGAATTTTCACTATTTGTCACAATGGTATCAACTTTAGTCATAAATTGTACCTTCTAATATTGCAGATTTTCTTAAGTTTTGCCTACAAAGTTGTCTGCTGCAACTTTGTTGTATGTTCAATATTACATACTTTATATGTATTGTGCAGTGCAGATGGAGACACGACTTTTACATATGTAGACGAATCAGACACTGTCCTCTTTGTGTCCTAGCATCCTTATATAGTTGACTTTCGTGAACACAGAAAATCCAAATCAGCCTGTGCATCCACACAGTCTTATCAAGATAAACACTGTCCAAATATTAATTACACAAGATTGTTACAACACTGTCCAAATATTAATTACACAAGATTGTTACAACCTACACTATATAGAAATGCCAACTTGTGCATTTTCCTATAAACAGGCTCATTTTTCTCCTACAGTCAACATATTGTTTAATAAAAATAATTAAATAAATTGTCATAAGTTTATGAGTCAAAGAAATATTTTGAGCATTTGTCACATGTCTTAGCTCACCTAAATATGGAGTGCGAGACAAGCTGTTGTGACCACTGACTGTCCGCGTTGTCATCTGTCTGTCGTGACCACTGACTGTCCGCGTTGTCATCTGTCTGTCGTGACCACTGACTGTCAGCGTTGTCATCTGTCTGTTGTGACCACTGACTGTCAGCGTTGTCATCTGTCTGTCTGTTGTGACCACTCACTGTCAGCGTTGTCATCTGTCTCTGTTGTGACCACTCACTGTCAGCGTTGTCATCTGTCTGTTGTGACCACTCACTGTCAGCGTTGTCATCTGTCTGTCCACATTTTCCTGCAAAGTACTTCTCCTCTTAAACAAATTTAACAATTTCAAAATAATTTCAAGGGAAGGTGCCTTTGGGTCTAAATTTGAATTCTCTGGAAGATGTTATTTGCTATTTGTTATCAGGAAGAGGGGAAAATGCCAAATTTATATATATATATCTAAGAGTACAAGCTAAATTTTAAGACGTTTTGTCACAAATGTTCATTGAAAACTATTTCATTCTGTTGAGCAAAATTAGACAATCACATGCTTTTATTTTCATTTTTAGCTTTATACCTTAGCATGAATATAAATTCTGTTATTTGTTTGAATGAGACAATTTGATAAACCCTGTTGTTCTCTTTATAACTTAACAGGGACGCAGATCCAATTTTCCTGGAAGCTATAGCTCTTTCGCAAGATGAACATGATTCCACTTCAAAGAAAATTCTTGAAAGACCAGAGTCACTCAGCCAACTTCCGTTAAAGACAGTGCCAAGATCTCGTACACCTAGTGTATCCTCCGAGAGTGAGACTTCAGATACATCCGGGTCATCAACTGAGAGTTCTGATGAACTTGAATCGTACAGCGAGGACGACATTATTGAAGTACCAAGTGATGAAATATCAATGAATATGAACTCTGTACATGCACATTACCAGGACTTCTACCAAGACAGGCCATTTACAAATGGTATACAGGAAAACAAACCCACTGTTGTTAAACATGACTTTGATATTTCATCAATTATCACAAAAGTTAAAGATAGGGTACAGAATGAATCAGAAATAAATGGTACAAGAAAGTTGACAAAGGAAGAAATGTTCATGGTGAAGTCTGAACAGATTTGTAATGAAGCCAAAAGAGCTATGCAACTAAAATTAAATACTGCTGATACTGATCAAAAAGGTGCAAAGGTAAATGCTAATCCGGATAATAATATAAAATATGCAAAGCAGCAGCCATTAGACACCAATAGAAATGGCTTCCATAAAGAGGAACACAATAGTTCAGGCTGGTCCCAACATTTACAGTCAACCTTACTGCTTGATCCATCAAAATCTGTACACACAGAATCAATAACATCATATGAGGAAAGATTGAATTACCTCCAAACACTTCAAAGTCAATTACAAACTCTTAAACATAAACAACATATTTTAAAACAAACTGATTCAAGCAATCCTGATAATGGTTTGGGGGAATCAATGTGTACCCAAACCAAGGGCCAGGAATCTTGTGATACACAGCAACCTTGGACAACAAACCAATCAACAAAGAACTGGAAGACAGAACAGGGAATAATAAATAGCATTCAAAACCCACCACAAGAGACATGTAATGTAAGTCATATCAAAATTGAAGCTAATGTACAACCCAGTTATATTTATGACACAAACACACAGGAATATGCACAATCCTGTTTGATAAAGGAGCAACAAATGAATAATGATTTAATAGAGTCTCAACAGAAAGAGTTTGAGAGAGAGAAATCAGATATGAAAAGGCAGCAGGAGAACGATCATCTCAGAATCTATCAACAGTTTGTCATCCAAGTTCAGGTAGCCGAACAAACTAACCTTGGTGAACAGAAAAAAGCAGAAATGATGCAAGCATTCTCAGTGCAACAGAAATTTATGTATAGCAAACAAACTGCACAGCTACAAGTACTATATAGAAAACACCAATCCCAGAGACAAGCTTTGACTAGTGATATTGGAAAGAGGCATAAACAACTTGAAGCCATCATTCGTTCAGCTCAGCTAATCATCCCTAAAGATCATCATACCAGACCCTCAGTACCTCAACAACAACAAACGGTATCACATCAGGATGTTACTGATCTACATGAGCTTCAATCACAGCTAAATATATATCTTCCTAATGAAACCAACACAGGAATGTTTTCGCCTCAACATAGTCTACATATGATCAGTCCTCTGGCTCCGTTATCTCAAGAAAGTGTACCTTCGGTGCACAACGACCGAAATACCCATGGTCAGCTATTAAACCAGAATGATGTTAAAGTAATCTCTGTCATAAGTCCTAAATATGAACAGCTATCCAGACAGAGAAATTTAAGTGGAACTATACAAAAACTTCTCAGTCCAAAACAGACTGCACAATCAACTAATCAGACAGTGTTTCATGATGTTTGGGGTGATCAAAAAGATACAAAGATACCAGGTTTCAACGAACTTGTAGAGGGTATAATTACCTGTGAATCTGTAGTCAAGGAGACGGGTAGAAATGTGCATAAGCATTCAGTTGGAGAGACAATCGGTCCACTCTATACTCAGGGAAAATCTAGTACAGGGAATCAGGAATCACATCCTTTGTTTATTTCTACATCTAGTGCCAACCAAGGATTACATGGTTCCCGTTCTGCAGGCCAGTTCTCTTCAAGTAACACTCAGAGTATATCACATTCTGAAAATCAGTACTTTGTAAGTGACACTCAAAGCCAGTCACATGATGTTGGCCAATACTCCACAAGTATCACTCAAAGTCTGTCACATGCAGTCATTGGTGGCACTCAAAGCCACTCACATATGACAGCCAAGTCTCCAAACTACCTCAGCCCAGCCCCTCTCTCAGGTAGACAGCCTATTATACATGAACCAGTTTCAAAACCACACCATTTCTCTGTGATTGACAATGGCTCAAACACAAGTTTTTTATGTCATAACCAGCCAGAATCTACCTCAATTATAAAATCAGGACTATTAGAATGTCCGGATACAAGTGACCAAGAACTCTCACCTGTGATACCATATGCTTCATCATTGTCATCGTCATCTTCATCAACTAGGGTCAGCAAGACTTCTGTGATACCCAAAAATATCCTCAATGTATCCATGAAAAATTCCAGTCTTGCCAAACAAGCTAATTTTAGTGTTGAATCCGGGTTGCCTGTGGGAGACTCTCCTAGCAAATCAAACAATACACTTTCTATTATTAATGTTAAAAATGAGATTAATAATGAAGTAACTGTAACTGATGTTAAATTAGAAAAGAATACGGAATGGACGATTGACAATTTAGTAAAATTTAATACCCCTTTCAGACCAAGGTCTCAATCAGAAATCTCCAAATTTGAGGATGATGAAGTGACTGATGTTTCCGAAATGCGTCAGGTTAGGTCTCATTCTCATAGTGAAGTGCTAGAAACTGAGGCCACACATCCTTATGAAAGTAATGTTAGAGTGAAAGAAATAGAGGAAGCTGCAGCTAAGATAGGGAAGAAAAGGAAGTCATCGACTAATGTGTCTGTGCCAGGCTGGTTTGGAAAAGGATTGAATTTGAAGAAGAAAAGAAAATACTGAGGTGCTTCTATATTTAGTTAACCTGAGCACAAAGTGCAAGGTGAGCTATTGTGATCCCTTGTCATTCGTCATCGTGTGTCTGTCTGTCTGTCTGTCTGTCTGTCTGTCCGACTGTGACAATTTTCCTAAAAACAACTTATTTGTATATATAATGAACACTTTAAAAATCTTCACAGAAATGGTCATAGGTCAATCTTCTTTCAAACTTGTTCAACAAATCAAATTGGTTGCCACGGCATCAGAAAGATGGAAAAGAGCCAACACTTTGAAATTATTATGCACAAATGTCCGTTGTCTGACTCTTTACCACGATATTTTAAATGATTCCAGTAAGATGAAAAACATGGCCACCAGGAGCTTTCCCCTATTAACACTTTCCCATACACAACACATCTGCAGCAGACGACTTTAATAGCATCTAGGCAAACATATGACAAAACCCCTATTAATCAAAGTCTTATTATTAAAAACAGTTAAAAAAATTGTGGTAAAAAGGAGAAATTGCTGGTTTTAAACAATTTCTCTTTTTGTCTCGAATGTTTTCAAAAGTCTTCTGCTGCAGAGTGAAAACTTTAAAAATCTTCGTCTACAAAAGCACTGGCCTGATTTTGAAATAATATGGCACACAGGTTCCTTGGGTGACCCTTTTCCAAGATTGTTCAAAGTATTATAATACAAGCATAGCCGCCAGGTGCTAGGGTTTGTTGTTCCTTAAATTATGTTTATATAGTGAACTCTTTTAAAATCTCCTTGATTAAATAAGTACCGAATTTGAAAATAATTGGGCACCTACTGAGGTTGTCCAAATTACTGATTTGTTCATAAATATAACCACCAGGGACAAGGGCTCATTTTGCTTATATATATAGTGTAAGAAAAAACTTGAAACCGTTGACGTTGTATCAACTCACGTGAGCGATATGGGTCAATCATGGTCCTCTTATTTACTTAACTGTATTAAATCCTTTTCCACATACAACACATTTGCAGCAGTGGAGATTGAACATAACTAAGCAAATATAAGAATGGTAAAAATCTAAAAATGAAACTTAAGATATCAAAAAGATTTAAAACATTGTGGCAAAAGGACAGTGGGTTGTCCACAATTACATTTTCTTGTTTTTATCTTTTTTTGCTTAATTATAGACTTAATAAAATTGTGTTTTGCATGAATTATTTTTTTCTTAGATATTGTCTTTTAAATATTGATGTTCTTTTATTGCAATGTTTGCTCATCCAATGGTAGAACTAATGATTAACAACTCTACAGCATGTGGGGTTTTACCATTTTAGTAAAAGAAGAAAATATCACAATATATGAACACCATTTAACCATTAACATTTTCTCATAATTAACAAATCTTAAGTAATTGACTTTGAAAACATTCATTCAAAACTATATTAATGAGAGAACTATCAATGAATTAAGTTGAATACAGTGTTGTGGCAAAAGATGAAACTGCTTGTTTTGAGCAATTTCTTCTTTTGTCACAGTGTTTTCAAATGTCGTCTGCTGCAGAGGCGTCAGAAAGCGTCTATATGTGGAAAAGTGTGATGTGCAAACCAGGTCTATGTAAAAACTTTGGGATACTAGAATAAAACTATTAACACATTCTGGATAATTATATTAGCTTTTTATTATTTCCCCTAATGGTTGAAATGTTGTGAAAGGGTGCCCCTTTTCGAGTTGGTGTGCAAATGTTATCGTGTTATATACACTACCTTACCCATGTCCACATCAAACAACTCTGAAGCAGCTGACCTTGAAAGATCTTTGCAAAAATATTGAAAGTGTCTATAAATGAAAATAAGCTTTAATTAAATAAAGTTTGAATCAGTAGGGCAAAAGGAGGAGAAAATTGCTCATCATGACTAATTCTTAGCTCCACTGGATGAAGCCAAAATAATGTGTAGAAATGTTCCTTGTGTAACCCTCTATCAGATTATTAGTCGATTTGTTATAAACATATAATACTAAACATGGTCACCAGGGGCGGGCTATTTTGCTTTGTATAGCTAAAGTGGAAACTTTTGAAATCTTCAACTCTGAAAGAATATGGCTGATTTGGTGACCTATGAGATTCCTACAAGCCATGTTGATTGG
>JAUELF010221622.1:0-14015 GCA_031471495.1 Clinocardium nuttallii
AAATTTACAATGAATCAATACACAATTGTTATATAATACTTATTTCAGAAGGATGATAATAAAATCGCGCGTGAAACGTACATGAATATCAAGAACCCGTTTCGTAATACCACATTTTCATACTCAACCAGTTTTGTAATAAACATTTCAAAAGTCGATTAAACTGAAATTTTTAACTTCAAATTATAAGAAACCTATGTACAATCGTTACAAGTCTTAGTTTAGAATGTTAGTGTAAAGAAATTTTGTATAATACATCAGGGAAGTCTAATTAGACCTCCCTGAATACATACAAGAGTATCAAGAACCCGTTTTGTAATACCAATTTTTGAGACTCAACCCGTTTTGTAATACCAATTTTTGAGACTCAACCCGTTTTGTAATACCAATTGTTTAGACTCAACCCGTTTTGTAATACCAATTTTTGAGACTCAACCCGTTTTGTTATAAATAATATCCAAAATGTAATTATCTGTATATTTCAGCTATAATTTACAAAGAATCAATACACAAATATTAAATAATACTTAGTTCAGAAGTATGATCATGAAATCGCGCGTGAAATGTACCTGAATATCAAGAACCCGTTTCGTAATACCTCATTTTCAGACTCAACCCGTTTTGTAATAAAAATTTCAAAAGTCAATTAAACTGAAATTTCTAAACGGGTTGAGTCTCAATAATTGGTATTATAAAACGGGTTATTGATACTTTTGTTGTAAATTATAGCTGAAATATACAGATAATTACATTTTTGACATTTTTTATTACAAAACAGGTTGAGGCTCAAAAATTGTTATTACAAAATGGGTTATTGATACTTTTGTTATAAATTATAGCTGAAATATACAGATAATTACATTTTTGACATTTTTTATTACAAAACATGTTGAGTCTCAAAAATTGTTATTACAAAAGGGGTTCTTGATACTCTTGTTTGTATTATAGCTGAAATATACAGATAATTACATTTTCGACATTTTTTATTACAAAACAGGTTGAGTCTCAAAAATGTTTATTGCAAAACGGGTTCTTGTTTGTATTATACAAACTTTCTTTACGAACATTCTTTAACGTTTGTACATAGGTTTCTTGTAATTTGAAGTTAAAATTTCAGTTTAATTGACTTTCGAAATGTTTATTTCAAAACGGGTTCGGTCTGAAAATGCGGTATAACGAAACAGGTTCTTGATATTCATATACATTTCATTCTCGATTTCATAATCTTAGTATCATTTATTATTTGTGTATAGATTCTTTCTAAATCATAGCTAAGATATACAGATAATTACATTTTCAATATTATTTATTACAAAATGGGTTGAGTCTCAAAAATTGGTATTACAAAACGGGTTCTTGATACTCTTGTATGTATTATACCAAATTTCTTTACTAACATTCTAAACTAAGACTTTAACGTTTGAATATAGATCTCTTGTAATTTGAAGTTAAAAATTCAGTTTAATTGACTTTTGAAATGTTTATTACAAAACGGGTTAAGTCTGAAAATGCGGTTTAACAAAACTGGTTCTTGATATTCATGTACGTTTCACGCGCGATTTCATTATCATCCTTCTGAAATAAGTATTATTTAACATTTGTGTATTGATTCTTTGTAAATTATAGCTAAAATATACAGATAAGACTTTTCCGATATTTCTTATTACAACACGGGTTCTTTCTATTCTTGTATGTTTTATGCAATTTTTCTGTCTTAACATTTTGAAATAAGACAATATCATTTATAATTAGGTTTCTTGTTATTCTAAATTGAAATTTGCAGTTTAATCAACTTTGAACATTTTATTACAAATCGGGTTATTATTACAACACGGGTTGCTACAATGCTGTTTTTGATTAAATATCATCAAGTACATTCAGAAATTTATTTTGGTAGTAAAATAATATGCTATGGTGAGCAGCATTTAAATGTGAAGTTCCCTAGTTTGAAATAAGCAGCATTAGTTCTATTTGTTGCTGCATTATATTTGCTATATCAAGCATTAATGCCTCTCACCTCTGATTTATGTGAGAAAGTAGTCAGTGGCTTCGAAAGAATGTTGTGTAAGTACTGGTGTGGGAAAGCCATGAAAACCTGGGTAGGTGCACTGACCGCCGTGATATGACCTGTTGAAAGCGGCGTTAAACTCAAAACAAACAAACAAATCAAGCATTAAATTGCTAAATATATATAAATGATATTGCACCTGAAAAAGTAGAAGGTATTCCAATTGCTCTAATTGAAATGTATGAATTGTTCTTTCACTGTTTCCCACTGGAATAAAATGTAAACAGAATTATATATTACGATAATTAATGCTTTCAAAATAGAGGAGAACAAAGAAATACTTTATGGTCATTGAGCTTATTTGATGTTTACCTTTGATATCAGTTTAGCTCAAGTAATCAAAGGCCGTAATTGCCTGTATTTGAATGCATGTTTGATCAACATGACCCAATTATGGATATACTTACAAAAAATCCATTTGTTTTATTTGTAAAAAACATGATTTAAACTACGTCTTTGTGTTACGTTTATTTCATTACTGTTTCTTAACACTTAAACCATTGTATTTCAGTAATAACCATGTCTGCCCTACAGCTGACAATACTACTTTCAAAGACAGACAGTGCTTCTATGTGTCACAAATTCTAAGTCGGTACGCAACCTATCAATCCAGGGATTGCTAGTTTAAACTTCTAATCTCAGCTCGGCCAACATTCTTACCGACGTTTGACAAAAGTCAATTTTACACACATAATCTGTTTTCCATAACTTTTTGGAAGTACAGTTGTGTGGAGTACTGGTGTTATAAAGCTAGGAAACGCATGGGTAGGTGCACTTGCTGTAGTGACATGACTGCAATTTTGTTGAAAACTGCATTGAACCCAACGAATAAAACCTGTTACTCTTTCAGATACCTTGCCTGATCTTTGGTAGTTAGTGTGTGGGGGATGTTAGGTCGAGACATGTGTGAACTGGTTCCGGATTCCTCTTTGCATTTCTGTTTGAAATCGGGGAGCCAATTAATGTATGCTCCACATTACATTTCGGGTTCAGAGAGATGTCTTGATGTTTGTTCGTCAGAAAATAGTTATTGTATAACAAACAAATTTTAAGCGGTAAGCTGTATTGATGTCAACTGTAAAATTTGAGGTGACTTTAGACTTTACATTCGCAATAGAAATATATAAAATTGCAATTGATTAAGAGCATTAAACTGTTTTATTTGTACGCTTACGTATATATATACCGATTATGACATGGCCTTTAAAAGTATATATGCGTGAACTAAGCGAACGCTCTAACACTACACCACCTTTTCAGTTTTAACTACATAATATTATTCATGCATTAGTCATTATAAGTCTGTGATCAATCATTGAACTGCACAACCTTAATCACGCATTTATCATTAATAACTCGAGCTTTGACAACGACGCAGTATGTTTGTATATTTATTAAATTGTTAAAAGTGTCACTTGGATTTGACTTTTGTGTAAGCTGTGCGTATATATTCTTTGTAAGAACATTTAATTATACAGGCTATTTATTTATTTCTTGGCGTCAAAAGAGCGATATAAATGTGTATGTTCATGGAATGGAAACCCAAATACTATTTTCACGAGTGGCCGTTGTGGAAGCTTATACTTACTTCATAACTTCTTATATAAATATATAATAAAAAGGTAGATTAATGGTAAGTTATGTAACATCAAAAACATAAAAGAAAAATATATATTATACAAATTTAAGTGATGCCTTCGGATGTTCAAGATAGACATCGGACATATACATAGACACATTCATCGAAACAAATAACTTACTATTTCTCATAAGAAATTATGTTTTAATAATTTGTTTTTGTTTTAAGATGTGTACAATTTGAATTTAGTTGTAAAATATATTCCACGTGTTTTTTTCTATTTTTACATTATAATGAAGAAAATAACTAAGAAATTAACCTATATAAATCAACGTAATCTCCGTTGATACGTTTTTAACTTCATTGTATAAATAGTGGTCGATTGATTTGGGCTTAACGCCGTTTTAAAGAATTGTTCAGTCATATCACAGCGGCAAATTCACCTCAAGTGTTTCTTATCTTTCTCAAACCAGTACTCCATATACTATATTTTCCATGCAACTGGCTGCTTTCCCATAGTTTGTTCGCTCATAGATGAAGGACGAATGGCGCTTGTCGCAGTGATTTTTGTCAAACGTCGGAAAGAATGTTAGTCGAGCTGGGATTCGAACTCACAACCCCATGGATTGATATCCCTCGTCGCTACCAACTGTATAAGATTGTGTTTACCGTGTTCAAAATAAAGAGTATTGTATTTGAAATGACAGATAGAAATTCATAAGTTGAGTACATGAAAACACGTGAGGTATAACAATAGGTCGGGTTTACAAAACAAATATCATACATAACATAAGCACTATTTGAGATATACGATCTTAAAGACGAAGGCATCCGCCGTAGCCAAGTGATTCGTTTGGGGCATTTTGAACCGGTATCCCTGGTTCGATATCCGCTCGGGGTGGTCATGGTGGATTGCCCTTGGGCAAGGTACATTTTCAAATCTAAAACTAGCTTGTTTAATCATGGATCATGTATAAGTGTTTTATCGCCGTGCTTATATCTGAAATACTGTTGGAAACTGCGTAATAATCACCATTATCAATATTTAAAAAACCCTAATAGTTTCATATATATCAGAATATATACATGTACTACAGATGAGGTTGTACGTACAGAATCAACACATCGCCGCGCCAAAACAACACAATTAAATAATTGTAAACACTATTTAAAGAAAAAACTGTGTCCATAACAATTTATGACGTAGAAGCAAATGTGTAACTGATATAATCGGGGGGAAATGTTGTTATATTTAGCCATTTATCTGATGCCCTATTGCGACTCAATTTTTCAACCAGTCAAGATGACTGGTAAGATTATGTAGGGGTCTCATTTCGGATTAAACTTTTCCCTAATAGAGATGGTTTCTGTCGTCTTTGCAGAAATCGACTTAGTACAACATTTTCGTCAAAGGAACAATTGCTCATCATTAGCAAATTATCCTTTTGCCACAAAGTCTGGTCAATAATTATTCTTTCATTTATAGATAGTTTATAATTTATCCTTGCCAAGTTGTTGCGAAATATATCTTAGATTCATTGATTAGTAGGACGAATATCGATTTGAGTTTAGATATGAATATCGAGCCAGGTCGATATTCGGGAAAATGTTGATTGCGTCTTTCTGATCAAATATACATAAGCGCAAATACGGCTTTTTTCATATAGATCTGATTATCGAACCATGTCGAAATTCGAGAAAATTGTGAGTTTGTCTTTCTGACTATTTACATGTTGAAGCGAAATTATCGATTTAAACATTTGAATACAGATCCAGGTCGATAATCGGGAAAATGCTGTCGTCATCATTCTGATCATATAGTAGCGCAAATACCGATTCGAATATGGAGCCAGGTCGATATTCGAGAAAATGGTGTGTTGTCCTTCTGATCATGTATAAGAGCGAATACTGAATTGAATATAAATCTGAATATCGAGCCAGGTCAGACTAACGATTGGCTAACAAAAGATAAGTTGATTTTAAGTTACCCCCCGCCCCCAATCCAACAACCTCTAATCACTAGATTCGATTCCTGGGACAATTGGTACAGGAAGCCGACGCTCTACCTCTGTACCACCACTGTCTCACATAAAGCAACTTCATGAATAAAAGCATAACACAGTAATATCGGCCCTATATTTAGTAATATTTTCAAATCGGTATAAAGGCATCTACACGATCAGAACGACGATGACACTGTTTTCCAGAGTATCGACCTTGCTCGATATTCAGATCAATATAAAACATTTAGAAGCTGTTTTGCTAATTGTTTCATTGTCATATTGAATGAACGTTTAAACAATTAGGGCCTTAAATAACGATATTTTATTCAATTCAATTCAATACTGTATTGATTTATTTTCGGCAAAGCGTTTTGCCTTTAGCCATTTACAAATTAACATAAACATGGCAAACATATATACATTGAAAAACACATTAAAACATATGACATATATACATAGAAAAAAAAAATTACATAAAAAAAAATATAACATATACACAAAGATTTTTTACAAACATAACATATGTAGAGAAGAAACCCCACCTATATTCAGACATATTATGTATAAAATGTACATAAGACTTGCAAAGCAAACACTTCTTTATTTCTTAAACTCATTGAGTTTTTTAAGTATTTCATTAACTTTTTTCTTAACTGGGCCATGCTTGGAATAGATTAAATATTTTGCATAAGTAGTGTATTTGGGACAGCATGATGTGAAGTGATATTCATTTGTTTCCCATTTCCGATTTCCAGATGATGAGAAGATAGCCTAAATCTTGTTAGTTGTTTTTGTAGATTTTCGTTTGTTGTAATAAATAGGTAGTTTTCGATTTGGAATTCAGTTTTAAACATTCTATAATAAAATAATTTATTTGATTCGTGCAGCTTAGCATGCCATACTTGTATATACTTGTCTCTTATGCGTTGTTTTAACATGTTTGTGTAATAAGATTGTGTTTTGTAATTCTGTAAAGATTATTGTAAACTAAGTAATTTAGTGTTATTTTTAACTTAGAGCTCCAGCTTTTATTAAAATAATACTCTACTTGTTTTGAGTAAGCTTTATGAACTAAGGAATCATTTTTTTCATAATCTTAAGCCAGTACATTATTGATCTTTCTTTACTTAATATAGATAACGGGTAACGTCCAAGCTCGCCGTACACGGCCGCATTTGGTGTTTGCTTTGATACTCCAAGCAATTGCTTATAAAACTTAATTTGTAGCTTATCTACCTCTGTGTATTCATATATTCCCCCAAACATCGGTCCCGTACAACATGATTGAAGTTACCATTGTTTCAAAAATAGTTAGTTTTGTTTTTATATCAAGATGTGCTTTTTCAAAAAGTGAGAGGATGTTGTGATATGCTGTGTTGGCTCTCTCGGTTAGGTTCTTAACTGAAAATAACATATTACCAGTATAATGAAAATTTATACTGAGATAGCAAAATGTCGATACCACTTCAATCTGCTGGTTATCAATTGTCCAATTAAAATCATGATTTTATTTCCTTTTCTCAAAGATGCATATTTTTGTTTTATTGATATTTATTTTCAAAGACGAGTTTTTCGAGTATTCGTTGATATTGTTCAACTGCTGTTGTAAGCTTTCTGGGCTAGTGGTAAAGAGTGTCATATCGTCCGCAAAAATTAACATAAATAAAGAGAGTAAATCTAAATTTAAATCTGTCAAATGTTCAATATCTATTACATCGCTTACAAATAAAAAAATAAAAACAAAATAGTGGATAGAGGATCACCTTGTTTTAAACCTACCGATACGTCGAAAAATTCAGAGAAAGTGCTATTTCTATTTCTGTCTTTGAAAGCACAATACAACTTACGTTGTTTTAGTAAAACATTTTGAATAACGGTATGTAAAAGATATATACAATCTACAGTACTACACTCATCTCTGAATCCAAACTGAGATTCGTTCAATAATTGTTCAGACTCGCACCAGTCGTTTATCCTATTACGCAAAGCTAGTGAGAACAGTTTACCTAAGGTATTTACTAGTGTTATGCCCCGATAGTTACTCGGATTTGTTGGGTCACCCTTTTGTGAATGGGTACAATTATTCCTTTACCCCATAATAATGGATAAGTGCCTTATTTAAATATCTTGTTAAAAATGAACTCTGAGTTACAATATGTAGGCATCACTTCAACCCATAATATAACCTTAATGTAGCTACAGTAATCCCATTGGTCGAAACCAAGGATAATTAATGGACAGTTTTCCTCATTGCATAACAATAAACAATCTGTCGCCCCTGTTGTAATTATTTTGCATATTAGACAATTGATGTATGAATGTAGCTCAAGATCATTTGTGGAAGCACTAACCAAAATATGTCGAACATTATACAATTATGGACATACAGTGGCTGGTTGCTTGGCTAATGCAAAACAACTTTACTATGAACATGTGTACGGAAACCAACACAATCATCAGTCAAATGAAATGTCGAACTGTATGTACCAAGAATGTGTTATTGGCAATTTTATGAATATGATACGTCATTGAAAGCTAATTTTCAACCAGCAAAGAATTTGCAACTTTTCGAAAGATAGTGTGACTTGTTTTTGATGCGTGTGGTGTAGAACTGTGTCAATTCGGATTTAGAGGGACAAGTACTTTTGTGATACTTCTCACTTATTTATTTTTTATGAAGACATAATGTATTTGGTTTTCTACTTATTTATCACACTTAGCAAGTGACAAATTGGTAATTTGATTGAGCTATATTATCGATGTATTCATAAAAAGGTAGAAAAACGTCAGGTTTTGGTCATAACCATTATTCAGAGAGTAAATAACTCAGGAAACATCCTGATCAGGCTGCGCGGAGGTGCACGCTGAGCTGGCCCTTTCTTGTGGAAAGATCCCGATGGTTGGTATCATGTGATGTGGTCGTAAATTGATACCCTTACGTTGGAAAGAGGCCATCGTTTAAGATAATTCACAGTCTGTTATAAAAGAGGCCATCGTTTAAGATAATTTACAGTGTGTTATAAAAGAGGCTATCGTTTAAGATAATTTACAGTCTGCTATAAAAGAGGCCATCGTTTAAGATAATATACAGTATGTTATAAAAGAGGCCATCGTTTAAGATAATTTACAGTTTGTTATAAAAGAGGCTATCGTTTAAGATAATTTACAGTCTGTTATAAAAGAAGCCATCGTTTAAGATAATTTACAGTCTGTTATAAAAGGGGCCATCGTTTAAGATAATTTAAAGTCTGTTGTAAAAGAGGCCATCGTTTAAGATAATTTACAGTCTGTTATAAAAGAGGCCATCGTTTAAGATAATTTACAGTCTGTTATAAAAGATGCCATCGTTATAACTTACAGTCTACTATACCTGTAAAAAAATGTAAAAGAAAGTTATCAATAAACGTTTAATAATTGTATAATTATTATCGAATTTGAAAAATTGTGACAGAAAGAGGCATTGTTCGTTATGAGCATTTTCTTCTTTTGTCACAACGTTTGCTGTAGTCGTCTGCTGTAGATGCATCAAAAGACGCTAATAAGTTTGATGGGTTAATTTAATATCCATGCACGGATAAAGATAAACATGTATGGTTTGTAAATGGGAACTATTTCTCCTCAGTTCTAAATCAACCGGAAATCTGTAAAATAAATAGTATTTGATTCTCGTTAATCATTAAGCTGTAATCCTTTGAAGCGTATCCTCTATTAATTATGAAATTTCCCACTAAGCCAGTTCCCTCTCAGTGGAAATGTGGTATACCTTTCAGTTTTAAATTAAATTAAACACAATTTGACAATAGGTTTTTGAGGAAGGGGGGCTTGCAGAAAATGACAGCCGTTTTTGTCCAGTGAAAGTTACAAATAAAGCCCTGTGTACTTGAAGGTGTAAAGCAGTCATATATTAGAGATGTTTAATCATGTAAAGATGATATATGTAGTGTTGTTAATACGAGTCAGTAAAGCAGACTAATTGCATCAAACAAATGGACGATGAACGCTTGTTATAAAGAAGTAAAACAGATAGTTAAGCTATTGCGGGTTTCTAAGTACATAGTTGGAGTGTGGACGTGTGATGTAAGTAAAACATAATTAACACATCGATCCTTATTACGCCGTACACTTTCTATATGTATGTAAGTATTCGTGTAGTCTTACTTGCTGTACATTGTTCGACCATTCTCCGTCGTGTGTGAATGCCGGTCAGACTTTGCATCACAACTGGTCCTAAATGTGTGTCTGTTCGAATAATTACCTCAAACTTACAATACTGATGCCAATTATAAAAGATATAATGATCATAACTCTCTAGCAGCTCCTTAAAATTGTACTTATGATTAATTGCTATTATAATTTTTCTTCCAAGGCCATTTTTAAATTTATTGTATATACTAAAATCTACTTCAAAATCTTCAACATAGTTCATCATATTTAAATGATAGAAAAGCCCAATTACATTTATTCCCGTGACTAAAACTGTTGCCATGGTATCAAACCCTTCCCTTATCTATATGCTTTTCTATTCTCCTACAGCCGACGACTTTTGAAAACATTGTGGCAAAAGATAAGACTACTACACACACATGTTCTTGCTGATATTAACATATGTTTTTCCAAATGTAGTTTAACAACTTACATTACGGCGTTGGTAAATGGTGTTCCCTTTCCCAATTGTAGACATGTCTTAACTCCTTTGAAGAAGAAGTCTGAAAAAGTGGTCACAATGTTTTTTCTCTTTTAAAAGTAAACATTTACTTTAAACAGAATCGTCTTTTTCAAAGTCGTCTGCTGCAGTTGTATTGTATGTGGTAAAGGGTTAAGTCGCGCATTATTGGTAAGGCATGACTAGTGTAACGCTTGTAAATCACATTTACATACTTTATACAAATTACACTCTCTCTTTTGTTACTTTCGCATGACCTTTCACAATGGCTGGACTTTTCTGATGTATTATATGTACTTAGTGAGCTTAGTGAGCTTAAAGTATAAATGTGTGTTTGTTTTCAACATTTTGCGGAACGAAATCCTTCTAAGACGTTTAGAATAGTTTATTTTAAAAATATCTCAGGGACAGTATGTAGTGTCTAGAAGGCTGAAACTGTAATTACAAGATAAGGTTGAACATGCGAGAAAACCAACATTATGGACTCAGCGTAATATATCGACCCAGATCAGTCTGCGCAGACTGATCCGGGCCGACATATTCCGTCTCAGAGGGATAGAGGTATAGAGGAATGATTCATGAAACAGAAAATCTACAGGAGGCGAAAAGTGTCTCTCCGAGTAAGCCTGTGCGGCATGCTTAGGCTGATCCTGGTCGATACTTTACGCAGAGTCCACTATTTGGGTTTTTTCTCATATATCTCCATGTGTAAACCGTGTCAGACCAATATAAGCAAACAATAGTGCATATTGACATATGTATTTAAGTTCGGTTCATCGGTTGATCTTCGTAAGCTTCTCATGTGATCTCAATTTATTACTCTGAAAGTAAAAATCTTTTTGTCATGTCAAACTACGGAAATATGCAACGGTCATGGTGAATTGCCATTTGGCAAAACACATTTCCTTGCCAAGTACTGTTTTTTTTTAAACCCGGGGATCATCAATAAGTTAACTGTCGCCTTGATATATCTGAAATAATGTTAAAATCGGCGAAACACCCCAATTAAACAACAAAACAAAACTATGTTTTAGATACGCAATGAGTTGATTCTATCGAGTACGCCATTCGTAGCGTTTGATAGGATAATAAATTTGTATTCGTGAGGAAAACACCAGTTGACATTCCGTCTGGACATTTGATAACGTATCGGTTTGTTCAGTATTAAAAGCCAAGTAACCACTTAAGGCGCTTCCCTATTACACATTCTCACCATTCCTTCATCAAACACTCTGAATGGTTCACAACAAAGGCTGATATATATTGTAAATCATAATCTGTTCAGTTGATGATGGTTATAATGAAGGTAGTGGTATATTGGTGAGAGTGTTGTTGTTGTTGGTGGTATAATGATGATGAAGAGTGTGGTGATGATGGTAGTAGTATTAGAAGCGTTTTAAAATGATGATTATGATGATGATACTGATGATGGTGAAGTTGGTGTTATTAAATATGATGGTGAAAGTATTACTTGCGAAAATGCTATTTTTGGTGGTGATGATGATGATGATGATGATGATGATGATTTAAAGTGGTGGTTGATATTCAACAATTTAATTAAATGTAATATAATTCTCTTTTCAATTTTAGAAAACGATGCCGTAAACTTCCCATACAAGCAAACAAGGAAGAAAACTTTAGGTATCTTCCCATACCAAATATGATTCACACGCCTATCAAAGATCATCTCTACATGTGAAACCAGGACATATTTCCTTTACATGATATAGAGAAGGTCGCATTAAATGAAGGAACACATTTATTGTAAGTTATATATTTCACTTTATAACGCCTCTGTAGCAGGCGACCTTTGAAAACATTGTGGCAAAAGGAGAAATAGGTCAATAGGATAATTTGCTTTTTTCAACTTAATTCAATAATTGTTCGTTCATTTATAGAGACTGTCTAAGTGTTACATAGCTGTTTTAAAGGTCGTCTGTCGCAACTTCGTTGTACATTGGAAAGGGATATACAATTACGCACGCCTCAATAACACGGTGTTTAGCTTCATGGCGGAACAGGCGAGACTGCTAGTATCTTGAGAGCATATTCTCTTTTTATCACAATGTTTTCTATTATATCACAGTAGTTTAGATAACAACACCATCTCTGTATGAATATTCAATTTCTGGAGTATCAATGAGGGGAGGAATACTATTTTTGTTTTTCCCAAGAATTTAATTTACGTCTCTTCTAAATGGATGCGGGCATTGAAGGCTCACGTGGGAAATGTTCAAAAATGAAACAACATATATGGCATTGCACGTTTTTATGTGTTTTTAGTTTCTTCATGCTTATTTATTGTATAACTATTTACAAACTAGTTCTTCAACTAAGGTGTATAACTATCCATGCCAAAACTGTTATCACGTCAATGGGTGAAATATGTATACATATGAAGCTAGCTTAAGATAGAGATCGAACCATTGATTTATTTTTTATTTTAACTCTTGATAATATTTTCGGAACCTTCTGTGTACCTTTCCCAAATACATAAACTTTGCAGCAGATGATCTGAAAACATTAATTCATACTTAAATAAAATCTTATAAAAATGAATGAACATATAACCATTATTGAATAAGGAGACATAAACAAACAAACCTTAAGGTCTCTCTTGAATAGAGTTGATAACATTATGAGCAATCTTTCCTTTGGCTAGACTTTACCACATACAACAAATCAGCAGGCGACTTTAAGAACATACCCGAAAAAAATGGAAACTCCCTTTAAATGAAAGTACACTAATTGAATAGAATTGCACACCCAGTGACAAAAGGAGAAATTGTTCGTTTTGAGCAATTTCTGCTTTTGTCGCCAGGTTTTCAAAAAGCCGTCTGTTGCAGAGGCGTCAGAAAGCGTCTATATGAGGCAAAGTGTTAAAATGTCAGATACATCGATATAGATGATGGAATCTCTGATGTCCCTATGTACATGTGTTTTGTTCGGGGATGTAAACAATGAATCTGGTAACTTCCTGTCATACGCACCATGTCCTCCGCCAATATTTTCTTACAACGAATTTGTTTTGTTTGCTGAGACGAAAAATTTGAGCACGTCTGAAATTGGTAAAATAGTGGACAGGTGTCAACTAGAAATAGTCGGAAGTGGAAATCTAACTGTTAATAGCACCGATACAAATGACATTAAGATTGGATTTGCGGATGGTTCACCGTCATTGACAAATTATGCGATTGCTGTAATAATAGTTTCCAGTGTAATAGGAGTAGCAGCTTTACTTATATTGTAAGTATATGCGTATACTGCAACTCGGTTGTTTACTGCTCATTGAATGCGTTTACTGCTCATTGAATGCGGACTGTTTTGGACTGTTTCGGACTGTTTCGGATATCATACCAAGTCAATAGGGAACTATTTGCAAACACAAAACCGGAAACCGATTCACTTCTCACATTCTGGGTATATTCATGAACGACTTCCGAGGTCTATTGATAAAATAGAACCCTATCTTTAGCTCTGTATGTTTGTATGTTTGACTGTCTCCCTATGTCTCTCCCCCCTCCCTCTCTTTTTCTATATGTCTGTCTCTCTCTCAATCTCTGTATGTTTGTCTGTCTTACTATCTCTGTCTCTATCTCTCTCTCAGTCTCTCCTTATCTCTGACTACCGTTTATACTCACCCTCTCTCTCTCTCTCTCTCTCTCTCTCTCTCTCTCTCTCTCTCTCTCTCTCTCTCTCTCT
>JAUELF010221733.1:0-14015 GCA_031471495.1 Clinocardium nuttallii
AGATTGTATTTGGAATCATCGACATGGAGAATGATGTCTTCGACGGTATTCTTGTTGAAATAGTCGATACCAATGTGAACCTGTTGAATGTCAAATTAAACAAAATTATTTTGGTGTGGTTTTAATTTGGGTTGGCGTAAAATGAACACTATCTCATATACAACTAATCTGCAGCAGACGCTTTTGAAAAGATTATTTTCCAAAATTACGGAAATCAAAGCAAAACTAATGAAATGAGTTAAAACCATCGCGGTAAAAGATTGAATTGCTCTTTATGACATAATGAGCAATTTCACAGTATGTTCGATTGGGTTTTTTTTCATAACTATAATTCAAAAGTTAAAGGCATTGACGTGCATGCATTGTTTGCTTTCATAGAAGGTTTCAATTACAATATCAGGTTTTTATTTTCATATATCAAACGAAGGTATACATTGTGCTGTACATTTATCAAGATATAATCTGATTTTGAATTGTCAAAGTTTATATCACCGATAGTAACGATATGGAGGATAAATGTTTGTATAATCGAACCGAGTTAATAACGTGAAAGTATTTAGCAATATATTCAAGTGTTGCGATGCCACGAGTGAAGATATAATTCTTTGATTTTCACGAGATGAAAGCAATTTGAAAAGTATATTGAAACAGATATTGTTGTTATATTTTATTGTTTGCTTTGAATTATCTTTCTGGTAAGGTCAAAAGGGTAAACAGTCACAAGATACTTCGTACTGTATAGGGATTTATCGAAATACACAAATGCTGGCGTATTGCGCTCGCAGTCCTTGACATTTAACGTATAGTGTATTACATTGAGTTGCATATTTAAACATCACCATTTATTTCAAAGTAATCGAATGATATACAAGCTTGGAATTCCAAAATCTGAAATACTTATTTAAAACTCGGGGCTGTTATATAAGCAAGTTAATACCGTGTATTTTAGAGTTAAATAACTCGACGACAGAATGAGTGTTTACCTTAAACATCACCATGTATTTTAAAGTAAAGGAACCGGCATACAGGATGAGAAGTCCACTATCTACCAAGTTGTACATTGATCTACTGTAATGTTGGAACCCTTCTGTTGTTATCTGACAACACTCGTGATATAGAAAACCTGTAATTGATAGTTTACATAGTTAAAGTCTCATGTTAACGTATAGAATATCTGGCGTTACCTGTAATTACCATTACATTATTGGTTCAGCCATACGCACATAATGAAACGATGAAGAAAACCAAAGACTATAGTACGGAATATTTTTACGGCGTTTTCAAAAGGCGCAGGGCGAGGACGCGAGGTCCCTAACAGGATTCCGTACTTTGGCGAGCCAGAATGCACAGCTTTATTTTCGATTAAAAATATTTCACGACTTGTTGACAAAACATTATTTCAGTTCGTTAATAATATACATGTATTTAATACAACACCTGGTGTAAAACACAAGCATATACACATATGCTTTTGTTATAACGCCACCATAAGTTACTACAAAAAGTCCCTCTGTGTCGTCCTTATGATGTAGTAATAACAATGACGGCATTTTGTTATCGTATGTGAAAACTCCGAGAATCCCACCCACCATCGTGTTACTATAAATAGCCTCTATATACTATATGAACCACTTCTATATATAGTAACGCGGTCCTGGGTAGGATTACGCAAATGTTCTAATACGAAAACATTACGGTCTTTATTATCATAGCATATTGACACAATAAAGAGACCTATTACAGTATCTTAACGTGGTTGTGTGTGTATTTTCACCATTTTCTCAAACTTGGACGCCTGTCATTAGAACAAATCGTACTTTTCCATAATTCAATTTACTGAGCCGGTTGGTCAGTACATTAATGTGTTTCAATGAGGGACATGTAATGTGTACGCATGCTGCGAAATATTACAATGCATTTTTCAAAACAATTTCCCTCATATAGGCGCTTTCTGGGGCCTCTGCAGCAGACGGCTTTCTCCTTTTGCCACATTGTTTTTCCAGTTTTAGTCATAGGTATCCATTTGACTTTAGAGATTTTATATTATTTGACGAAATGTGTTCAAAGTCGTCTGCTGTCGTATTGGGGAAAGGGTTACATTACTACATTACTGTAAAGGTCTGACTCTAATCTATGTTCTACTTTCTTAAAATGCTTGCAGATATTATCACACTTCTCATATAGTCTCAATATATCGCCGTTACATATTTCATTGAACCGTCAAAATATAACATCGCATTTAGAGTACAGACACCTGGACTAACTTCTCATATAACGTAGATATGCTTTATAGTCTGCTGTATATTTAGTATATGTGGGAAAGGTTAAAGTAGTTCGCAATCGATGTTAGATAAATAAGTTTAAACTTAAGTATTTTAACACCCACCTTTCCTTCATATCCGCCTTTTTCGCAATTTCATCCGATGTCATAGGCCGATCCTCTTCCATAATCATATCAAACAGCCCGACCTCATTTCCAAAGCAAACGGCAACCAGTGTATATCCATAAGTATTCAAATCCCACATATGACTCTCAAACTTTGCTGCATCCATTTCAGCCATGATAAGATTTGGTTTAATTACGTCAAGCGGTGTCTTAAAATGATTTGCAACTGAAGAAGGCCTCGATAGTTTACATAAGAATAGATTGGCTAGTCACATGGTATATAGTAAACTTACAAGCCGTCACACAAACCGGGTCTAAACATATCTCCTACCTGCCGTGTGTTCCATAGTAAACACAACGTAAACAGTTTACGCTATGCCTATCAAACGGAACGAAATATACCTATTGTATGAATGAAAACCGGTATAACAAGGTTTGGTTAACCGACAAATGCACGCTTTTTTGACGAAACCTATATAGGTGTGTTGTTTGTTGAATAAAGTAACAGAAACGGGTCACATCTGTCGATTGAAGGTCTTCGTTAGTCCCCGGACAACACTGACGTGTAATTAACCATTTCCCATATATCTATAAACGCATTATGACTCCTCCGTAACATACGACATATGATTTTTTTTATTTTAAACATTTTTCAGCAATAAAGTTCCACTAATAGAGATTTTTTCAAATTTGTGTTTAGATGTTTCCAAAGTCGTCTGTTGCAGATCTGCAGATTTGCTGTATGTTGTTTAATAGATTACACTTACAGTTTTTGTTTTCCCGGAAAATAAATCAAGATCTGTATGAAACATAGGTTTACAGTTGAGACGGCACAGTTGATCACAGGCTCGCTTGAATCGTCCGTATACGCATATGCAGTAAGACCCCAAATATAAAAATATATTTGATGGAGATCACAAAGTTTTTTTCAAACTGTCTTTTTATAATTCCGAAAGCATGTGACCTTATTTCTTTATCAGTCAAATTGCAATAAGACCCACACAAAACTCAAGTAATTGAAGAAGAGTTTACAAACGGTCTGTCAATAATTCCAAAATGAATTGACCTTAATTCAGTATCCCTGAATCCATGTCATATCTTTTCGATTTCAGTATTTTCGGCGTTTTTCGCCAGCTGTTACATTTTCGAAGGTAAGTTCGTGATAAGTTTATATATTAACCCATATATTTATCAGTCAGTAAGCTAAGTGTGTCATCCTAACGGTTTGAACCATTTGACGCACGCAGACGCAATACTACTCATGCAGCAGACGACTTTTTAAAAGCACTGCATCAAAATGATAAGTTGCTTATTAAGAGAAATTGCTTATTATGAGAAGTTTCTCCTTTTGTAATAATGTCTTCAACTGTAATCTATAAATAAATTAAAAACTATATTCCCTAATATATTACATGTATATGTTAAGAAAAAAAAATGTAAGTCATTCATTGGCAACATTTAAGGATCTGGCCCCAATTCCACCAACGATACCCAGCGCATTCATATATATATATATCTCTCTCTGGTAAGACGTTTATTTGTAATGCAACCAAGATAGATTTTTGTCAAATTTCTGGTTTAATGCTTTGCAAATATTATTGTATAAAAATGATGGAATATTAACTGTGATATAAATCAAAGTTGGTTTAGAACTATAAAGTGTGTTATGTTAATATATCTTACCTGAGATTAACCTGCTCAGGATGATCTATTATAATCACCAACTGTCATTTATCATTCCCATTCATCCAGAATTTCTCAAATAGTCTTGCAAACATCATTGTTTATGTTAAATTTTGAAAAAGAATCACTAGAACCTATGTTCTGTTTTAGTTTGAAAAAAGCTGCATAGAAATGTTTTATATGCCCGTTGACCTCTCATTGCGTCATTGACCTTGAACTAACATGGTTCTTACATGCGCTCTACACATCGTCTTAGTACGGTGAACATTTGTGGCGATTTATTGTAAAATCTTTCAAGCGGTTCAAAGTTACGGAGAGGGCACGATTTGTTACAGACAATGTCTCCCAAATTATAGGGGGGAGACATAATTCTGACATATTGGAAAATGGTCTTTATCTCTATGGAGACAATCACTTAATTGGAGATTATCCCTTTCGTGATAATGGTCAGTTGACGCCATTACAGCGCAACTACAATTTTGCTTTTATCAAATGAACTTATATCGAATGGAATATATGTCGAATCTTTCAACAATTGTTATGACCCCCGATGGGATTCGATGGGCATATATTATTTGGCCTGTCCCTCTGTCTGTGGCATAAAAAACTTTAACCTTGGCCACTCTTTTTAAACCGTAACATGTACGGCTTCCATATTTCACATATGCATTCCTTGTAGATGTTGCCATTAGGGGACATCAGTGTTTCACAAACACATCTTGTTTACAATTGTTTATGATATTTCGTTTGATTTAGATTGTAAAACAGTTTGTACTGCAGCTCGGATGCCCGAAGTTTCCAAATCTACTTGGTTTGATTATACCTGTTAGCAAACTGGAAAGGCTTTTTTCGACAGTAAGATAATTTTCCGTCCCTCTGAAAACATTAGAGAAATATTTTAAACAAATAGACGTTTAAACTGTAAATCCAGGGTCGTAGATAAGAGAAATAAGCAACTAAATTTTATTGTAAAATATCACCCGTGCCAACATTTGTAGCAAATAAAACTAAAAAATTATTAAAGATATGAAAATATATTTTGTAGAAATGTTCCTTGGGTGACCTTCTATCAGACTCCTTCAAGCAATGTTGATTGGGAAAAAAGCATTGCCCACCGGGGGCGGGGCTTTTTTTTATCCATACACACTGTATATGGACATAGTGGAAACTTTCAAAAATCTTCTCCTATGAAAGTGTCTGGCTGATTTTCAAACAATTTTGTTGAAATTTTACCTTGGCTGACATATAAGATTCCTTAAAGCCATGTTGATTGGTCAAATACATGGCCACAAGGGAGCTGTGATATTGTGCCTTATATGCAGATACTCCGCGTGCAATAATACTTTGAAATTTCACCTTGAAGGCAGTGGAAGAGCGTGGATCTCTCGTATCAAAGGTCCTGGGTTTGAGTCCCGTGATTAGCAGGTTCTGCCTCAGAGATATTTTCACACCAACGGCGTGAGTACTGGTTAAGTCTTCAGGAAGCAGACATCGAGCGTGAGTAAGATAAGCTGAAACCTTGTTTCACAGTCGATGTAAAATAAACAAGTTTAAACCTAAAATACATATGTGGCCTTGTATTTGCCACACCACCTACATTTGCTAGCCCAGTCGGGCTGTAATTCCAGGGGTTTTAGGTCGAATCCTAGCGTGGCCAACATTCTTGCTGCCAATTGACAATACACTACCATATCTTTATTCGTAATATAAGGCCTTTGGTCCACAATACATTTACAATCTAATTTAATTGATCTGAGTAAAGTCTAGTTAATATGATCTATGTACACCTAGGTAATTATGGAGGCATACTGAATACGTTGACTTCTTTTAATTTCTTTAGTCTGTTTCTTCATATGTTTACAAATAAGTATTTCTTTTCTTGATTGAGATTGTTAAGAATGTTGCCAATATAAAAATTATAGCATTTTGTTGACATGTCATGATCATATTAAACAGGTGCAGTCAGTCTTAATGGTTTATTAAACTAGTTTTGAGGTATATCATCAAATAATGGACAATTCAATAAAAAGTGAAATCATCTTCAACATTTTTTTCTTTAAACAATATTTACAATATCTAAATAGTCTTTAGGTCTCTGGTTATGGCGTCTAGTTGCTATTGCTAAGTTGTTGTTTGAGCATCTAAAGTTTGCTTAAGTGCGTCGATGTATGTAAGGCATGTCAATTGTTAAATACATTTCAAAATCTAATAAAGATTTATATTCTTTTCAATAATGTATATTTGGAGATTCATTAATTTTTGCTTGCCAATTTTATATGTCTATAATTCGTTGCTTAAACAGTTTTATAAATGTTTTAGAATCACCGACTTCATGTGAAATCCAAGCAAATCCAAATCAATGTTCAAATAGGAGTGACTTAATTTTAAATGCCCATGTTATTTTACCCGATTCAAAGACCGTAATATGTTATAACACTGCTTAGGATAGCTGTGGTCAGGCATAATTATCAACTTGGTCCAATATTTAATACATTAACAAATTGTCAGAACTGGGCATGTACATTTTCTATGATTTCATAATACTGATATCCCAAATTATCAGAACCAAAGCATAAAATGGTTTTTATCATCGCATCAAATTTTTGTAAGGTATCAGTTGGGTTAAAATGATCAAATTCATTTTGATACCACAAATAACTTCTTTTCTGGCTTGAACTGCCCTAATTTGGAGTGTTTTTGTCGATGATAACCTATTACGAAAATGTTACAATTTCTCCTGTATTACCTTTAAGATAAAAATGTTCATATTTGTTCAAGATACCGCCATTTCGAAAAACTATTATTTTAGTTTTATCTTAATTTAAATTCGTGCGATTACAGTTACAAAATTTATCAACAACTAATTGTTTTGTAAACCAACAACATGCAGTACTATCTGAGATAGTAGCTATGTCTTCTGCAAATTGTAGTGCGAAAATATCTTCTTTCGAGTTATTTATATAAATTCCTTGAGTACATTCTATTTTAAAAGTTCAATCAAATCATTTATAAATAGGGAAAATATTATTGGAGAACTTAACAAATCAAAATCCTTGTCCAGCTCCAATATATAGTAATTAAAAAATTAGCTACATTGTTATTTACTTTAATTGCAGCTGAAAGTTTACTATACATTGACTGAAATACAGAGAGAAATTGTCCACCAATACCCTTTCTCCTTAATGAATACCACATGTGTCCATGATTAATACTATCAAAGGCTTTCTTAAAATCTATAAATAGACAGTAAATTTGATAAGTATTTTTGTACTAAACAATGTAGTGTAAAAGTATGTCTGCCTGTGCTTCGTTTATAAATAACTTTGTACTTCTCGACCCATTTATTTAATATTTCCGTTAAAACTCCTATAAAAGTTTTAGTTATACTATTTTTAGTGAAATTCCTCGATCATTGCCTGAATCATTTTGTGCCACCTGTTTATGGATAGGAACTATCAAACGTTTACTCCAAGAACATGGAAAGTTTTCACTTTCATATACTGTGTTAAATAAAATTGTTAAAAATGGTATTATAAAGTGACATGTACATTTAACATTTCAGAACATAGTCCACAAGATTGTCCACAAGATCGGTTGGACTTAAGATAATTTGTATACTATAAGCAATCTCTACATTTGTACACATTTGTATAGCATTTAAATCCATTGAATCATTAATAGCTAAAACATTACCCAAAATATTACTATTATTTCGTAAGTTTTGGTCATTTTTAAACAGACTAGTAAAGCCATTTATCACCAGTGATCGGACTAGTATTATATCTCCCCCATGTTGACATATTGTTTTGATTTTCCTTCCTTCCTTCTATCCTTCCGTCCGTTACACTTGTTTCCGCTCAATAACTGAAGAGTGCTTTGGCGTAGGAAACTTAATACTTGGTATGCAGGTTGTTCATGACAAGTAGATGACCCCTTTTGATTTTGATGTCAGAAGGTCAAAGGTCAAGGTCACGGTGACCTTGTGAGGTAAAGAATGGTTTCCGCTCAATAACTGAAGAACGCTGGGCCGAGGAACTCGATACCTGGTATGCAGGTTGGCCATGCCCAGAAGCAGACCCCTATTGATGTTAAGGTCAGTACGTCTAAAGTCAAGGTCACAGTGACGTTGAGCTGAAAGGTCACAGTGACAATGAGTTGAAAAATTGTTTTTGCTTAATAACTGAAGAATGCTTTGGCCATTGAGGTTAGTACTTGGTGTGCAGGTTAGTCACCACCAGCATATGACCCCTATTGATTTTGAGGTCACTAGGTTAAATGTCAAGGTCATAATAGCCTTCAGCTGAACAATTGTTTCCACTTGTTTCCGCTCTAAAACTGAAAAAGACTTGGGCGTAAGAAATTTATACTAGGTATGCAGGTTGGTCATGACCAGTAGATGACCTCTATTGATTTTTATGTCAGAAGGTCAATGCCATGGATACCTTGTGAGGTAAAATATGGTTTCCTCTCAATAACTGAAGAACGCTTGGGTCGAGGAACTACATACTTGCTATGCAGGTTAGCCATGCCCAGTAGAAGACCCCTATTGATTTTGATGTCAGTATGTCTAAAGTCAAGGTCACAGTGACCTTGAGCTGAAAGGTGACAGTGACAATGAGCGTTGTCAGCATTACACAAAACCATCAGTGATCATTGCTTGCTCCACATCGAAATAAAAACAAAATGGTACTTCTTACATCCACATTACGTTCATTCTTAAAAAAATAACCACTAAACTTGTACATCTTATGCTATACATATCCACTATTGTCTACAGGTTAATAGGCCAAACTGCAAAGTCACTGTTGCTTCATCTCCAGTCCAAAACTAAAAATACATCTCCATCATTTCTTTTTCTCCCCTACAACCACACAAATGGTGGAGACAAGCGCTTTTAAAAAAGCAATCTCTAGTTTGATTTCTGAATGGTACTACCTTTGACCAATTCCGAAAATTGTGAAAGTATTTCTTGATTCAATCAGTTTTTAGCTATTATTCTTTTCATTAGCGCGACTTTTCGAAGAATAGTGAGAGCTTTACTACTCGCCCCAGCGTCGGCGGCGTCCGGTTAAAGTTTAAAGGCAAGTTGGCATTTGATTTATTTGTTTACTTTTCTCAACAAGAATTTGTGCTAGAGCTTTCATATTTTGGAATATAATTACATCTAATACCATTCTTCATATTGAATGCTGGATATGCTGTGTGGCCTTCTGTTTCGGGTTAAACAAAGTTAAAGTTTAAGTGCAAGTTGGCGTATTTTTTTACTTTGCTAAATAAGTACATGCGCTAGGGCTTTCATATTTAAAATGTAATTACATCTAATACCTTTCTTCATTTTGGTTGGGTGTTGTAATTATAAACTGGGATGTAAGTGAATATTTTACTCTTTATTTTACTTCCCGCTTGTTCAAATATGTTCTTAAAGTGTGTTCAGGTAAGTTCTGGATTCTGAATAGGAAGTATTTGATTACTGGAAAAGTCTGTGAAATATTTCAATACCATCTGATTGAGTACTATAAATTGGAGTGTTTTCAAACTCAATTCCAAATACATCACCTTTCTATAAGTATAACAACATACTCTGACATGTCCGTAAAAAATTGTTTAACATTTCCATTCATGAGAAATTTGTCTTCTGTCAGTTCCACCCCCAGAACCTCTTAAGAGAGTTCTTTTTCTTTTTCCTGCAAACAACTAAATTCAGTGTACCCTTTTTATTATGTGTTTGACAATGTTTTCGCACGTAATCCAAGTTTCATTCAATACGACTATGTCAAATGATTTACAGTTTGCAAATTATAAACTGTTTATCGCTTACAAACTTCTTTAAACCTCTAATGTTAAATATGCAGATTTAAAATTCGTGTTGTTCGCATGTACCGTTTAATGTTTTATATACATTTTCTAGACAATTAAGACTCTTATGGCATCGGCCTATTACCTATGCATTGAATGGAACTAGCAGGTTGTTCTCTTCATCAAGTACAAAGGGTATAAGATAAGCATCTTGGTTGTTGTGTATTGATCCCGCATGAAAGCAAATAGGTTCGATTGTGTTTTGGCTACTCGGGCTACGCAATCTTCGCTCACTTTTATTGGTTTAACTGTACTATGTCGGTTTTGTTCTTGACATTCACCATCGGTCGTATTGTTTACTTTTCGATAGTTCACGATATCTTTTCAGAATGGTCTCTTCGTCCTTATACAATGACCATTTGACTATCAACGGACGTGGCGATGCTTTGTAGTGGAGTATGTGTGCCCTTTCTATGCTTATAGCAGATGAAGTCAAGTTCAATTAGTATTTTTATGTATTTTCTAACTTGCTGCTCAGTTTTAGCCCAGGTTTCGTGTTTGCCGTTTTCTGGAATATTGTAAAATTTAAGATCATTTCGTCTTGATTGATCGGGCTGTCAATCCAGGGGTTGTGAGTTCGAATCCCGGATCGGCCAACTTTCTTCCCGACGTTTGACAAAAGTCAATGCGACATGCGTCATTCGTCTTCCACCAATGTGCTCAGTCTATGCGGAAAAGCAGCCATTTGCTTGGGAAGATTGTTGTGTAGAGTACTGGTGTGGAAAAACCAGGCAACACAGGATTAGATTAACTGGCCGCCGTGATATGACCGAAAAATTGTTAAAAACGGCGTTAAACCCCAATCGATCAATCGTTTTGATTGTGCTTCCAGTTGTTTATTCTTCTGTTTGTTTTCTACAGGAAAACAGTCTAACTTTTTTTTTTATTATTATTATTATTTATTTCTGAAATTCCAGCTGTTCATTTCTTTCTTGCAACTCTTTGTTATCTTATCTACACCGTTTTCGAGTTTGTTAAACTTAAAGTTCATAATCTTCACACTGTTTCCAATGTCTAAGCATATCATCTGCAAATCTCGTTTTCATTTTCAGATTCGCTTTTATCATAGGTCATGTCAGTGCTTTGATTTGCTTCATTGCTTGCTCAGCTTGGATTAAAGTTTCAAAGTTTATTAGCAAGCAAAAGACAGAACTGTCCACCATGCAAATACAAACTAAACAAGTAACATGCATACATAAGTATGCTATAGATATAAATCTTTCCGGTTCCCTGGTCAAACTGTTGAGTATTAGATATGGAGAAAAACGATTAAGAATTATTTCATTTTCGTGCATTTAGGAAGTGTCTCCATAAAAGCTCCGAATATCTTTTAATTCATATTATTCATCAGTCATAAATATATTTATATAATGCACTTTTCCGTTTTATTTTATTTTAAAGATGTATATCTATGCATTTTCTTTTAAACGTTGTTGGTGATTCAAATGTGTATTGGTAAACCAGGATCTAAAACACCGCATCAATGGAATGACAGTCTAAGTGGAAATATGTGGAATAACGTGTGATCAAGCCAGGAAACATTTAGTTGATGAAATGGCAGCTGTGAATTGACTTAAATAGTGCTGAAAGAGCATTCAACCTAAATCAATCCAACCTACATTTATACATCTCAAATACACCTCCCCCAATAGTACTTTTACTGCTTTGATTTTTAAGTGTATGATAATTCGGAATCTTTTTTCTTTGCTCACAAGTAAACAAATTAATATGTTTCGTCGCACGGACCCTACGGGACCCCAGGTGAATCCGCCACTGCATTCTCACGCGACTTCTTCTTCTTCTCCGTTCCACTTCGCGAATGTTAATAAGCTCTCGGCGCATTATTTTTAAAGCATTTGCATGTTAAAGTTATGTTGGAGTACTCACGCATTAAGCTTTTCACTGATGTTCCAACAACCTTATAATGATCTTTTTGGGGGATATTTTAACCTTTTAAATGCAGATTTGTTGAAACAATGATGAGCTATTTTTCTCACGCAGTCTCCCCCTGCGTTAATCGGTGCTAACAGCAATTGGCAGGCTGCGAACTCCGAACAAATGGTAATATTACTATGGCCCCAGGACAAAAAAAAAGAACAGGAAAAAAATGCATAGAAATACGAGTATAATACAGCTGTACATGTATGTTGCTATGTGAATGCCACTGTTCCGTTTAAGCTGTCAGATCCACATGTCAAACCCACATATGCTTGCGCATAACACCTGTTCAAATCGAAGGGGAATTGTGGATTCTAATCTGCCAATGACTATGAGACCTACAATAAAAAACTTCACCGAAACAAAAAGAGGAGTTTTCAATAAAGGACATAGACATAAATTATGAGACCTCTAATAACAAACTTCACCGAAACAAAAAGAGTGGTGTTCAATAAAGGGCATAGGCATAAATTAAATAATTATAAAACGACCAATGCATCAGGTTAACTGATAAAACATTCCTAATTGTGACATAGTTACCCTTTTCTCTCAATGCTATCAAGAGTGTGTTACCCGTAAGAGGTTTACTGTTTTGCGGTCAATAATCACACATAATCAGTTAGCTGTATAATCAGGCATTGTTATCTTGATTGCATGTCTGTAACAACTCCATGCAGTGTTATAGAAAATGTCGTAGTCACCATGTAAAACGTGAACTAAATTAGTATTTATACCATTCAGAGACCCCCATATATTCCTGACCGTTCAAGAAACGTGACAAGTTACACACTTAGAATCAAATTCGTTGAAACTATCCCTGCGGGTCTAAACCATAGCACAGAACTTTGATCTAAATATGTTCTGTTAAATTAGTGCATATGTCGACATTACCACATCTCGAGCAAGTTGATTCTGTAGAAGACATAAATGCAATCAACTGTCCCATGGAGAAACAAGCACGCATCCTACCAGGAGTATGTCTTGCAAAAGACCAAACAGGACTACCGAAGAATGTCTTTTATATTTGCCTATTTATGTACTAATTAGTCACCTTTCTGTGTATATGCGTTTTCCATATGACTTTACTGGGGAAAGTTCCATAAGTAACATAGTCTTGCAAAACATAATAGATCATATGTGTGTAACAGGGTCGATACATCTTATAAAATCTTATAAAAATCCAGTTTTAATTAACGTTATTTGAAAAGAACAAAAGGCGTAGTAAAAAGCCTAGGAACATAATCTTGTTCTTTTCGATCTCCGCTTCAATTGGAAGAGCCCCAATTAGACCCAGAATTTGTTTAAGATAGAGTCGATGTGATCTTTCAAAGGTCAGGCGATCCCGGTCAGAAAGATCCTGCACAGCTGAAAAGGGCCCTGGGGAAAACTACAGCGTTATATATTTTAGACTAGTCATAGGATTTAAACTATTTCTATGTAATCCGTCTTTAATCATACCGAAAAAGGTACCTCTTATTTTTCGATCAACATGTTTAATTATTAAGGTTGAACTGCTGTATGTGTTACAAAGAATGCCTACGTGGACGAACTCGTCTTTCTCTTGAATGTCTTCGTTACCAACACACCTGGACCGTGACATGCGTGCAAATGCTCGCTTAGATTCGTTAAAAGTGACAAAGGTGCACTTAGTTGGATTATATTGGAATCTCCATACACAAGAATATTGGTGGCACATGTTGATCAAATCTTGTAAGGATTTACTAGACAGCGATAAAAGTGACAAAAACTAGACCCTGTTATCTGAAGACATAGCTTGTTACTAGCTGATCAATGAGAGAATTAATGTAAAATGAGGCATCAAATTACCAGATTAATGCAAACTGTCAAACAATAATGAATTTTGTTTTTTCCACCTTTTTTTGTATAACGAAGTTCTTACATCCAATAATTTCCTTATTTAATTCTTCATAATTATTAACCATTTCCCTTATACAAACGCCTCGGGAGTCCGCTGTGGTCGAGTGGTTAGCGTCGGGGATTTCGAAACAGGGTGTCCCTGGTCGCGGCAATTCGGTCATGGTGGAATGCCCTTGGGCAAGGCACATTTTCTAGCATAGTACTGGTTTGTTTACCCAGGGATCATGAATAATTCAATTTAAATGCGCGCTAAATGACCTTAGCTGTCGATGCG
>JAUELF010221928.1:0-14011 GCA_031471495.1 Clinocardium nuttallii
AATATTGTAAATCGAATTGAGTTAAGGCAGCTTTTCGATTTCGACCCAAAATCAAATTCAGATATTTGAGTCCCAAGTATAACATAATATATTCAAAACATTAAATTATTGAAATGCTAATAAAATAAATAGTTGACAAAATATAATAACATATAAGGTACATGAATAAGTTAGCAACGGCGTCGCGTTTTCAAAAATCCTTTCGAAAAACGTTAATCATATATCTCAGTACTAGATATTTCATTCTAGATTCTTGCATCAGATTCTCAACCGAAATTAACCATAACAATCCCAGAAGACCGAATAAGAAAGTCAAGTCTCAGTGATTTAATATTCTCCAAACGAAAAATAAGTATAATTAACAGTTTTCGTTAAGAGCCGGCTTCAAAGAGACTTTTGGCCGGCTCAAATTCTCAAAAAAATAAATAATCTTCGAGTATAACGTAAACAAAACACAAAGCATATGGGATAATTGTCAATTACACGACCCATATCAGCAGGTATTGATCTGTCAACACCGGGTCATTTATTTAATATATATATAAATTGTGTTCTCAGGAGTATTCTGTGATAGGTGCTAGCACTCGCCGAAAATCCCGATGACTTGCATTTTGGATAGGTGTCCTCGACTTCTAAGAAAGAGATTTCATCAAATCAGTTGAGCGCTTTCAATTATCAATGATTGCTGTTAAAGCGTTTATAAATGAAGAAGCGGAAAATCGGCCAAAGTCAGGTAAATAACCCGCGGATATTGGCTGTTACGACATAACTGATTCTTCCTTTTATTCCTGATTCGTATTACACAGTTCAACATTTGATTTTGACAGTTCGTTCGTCATTATTTTGACGCGATTCAAGATTTTGACGCCATGTTTATGTTTGTTCAATTTAGAGTTGATTACTAACAGATGACTAAGTTGGTGATGGAACATGCAATCAAAAGCTATTTAACCCTTTCCATGTCTGAAGCACTGAAGCAACAATAAAAACCTTTAGAGGTTTAACACATTGAGAAAACGATTCCTGACAAAAAGTAATTCTGAAATTTGTATGTGAAATTTCAACAACCCTGAAATAAGTCCTTAATGAAAAGATTATGTTTAGACTTATGAAAGTCAAGAATGCATGTGTGTTAACAGTAAATTGATGCAGTCTTTTCCGGCGACATTGATGCCTTCCATCAACATTCTCTTGTTTCTAGTTGTTAAGTTAAGAAGTTAAATGCTTAGTGATGAAAAAAAAATCTGTCGCCATTTTCAGATATTAATGAATGTACTAGTAACCCATGCACTAATGGAGCTTGCAACAACAATGTGAATTCGTACAGCTGTACATGTAATGGTGGATGGATGGGTACAAACTGTGATACTGGTATGTACATATTTATACGGTGCTACACCAACCTTAGAGAATGTATTTATAACAGGTATATTAAAAAAAACCTGCCCTATTTGCTTAATTACTAGTAATCGGATAAGTGGTGAATAGTGCAGCACTTGGCAGAACAAACTGCGTATATCATGGACATATTTTTTAGAACTATACTGATTACTATTCTATGGTTTGCTTTTCAAGAAACTAGTCAATACATATATTAATTGGTTCTTCAGTATAAGATCAAAATATTTGATATATATCATAAAAACTCAATTCTTATCAAAGATAGACTTTTGGTGTTTTGTCTTTACATTTGTTTTATGTTTTAGATTTTTGGTGTTTTGTCTTTACATTTGTTTTATGTTTTCATTATATGTCGTCGGATATATAAACCAAGCTTATTGTAACATTTTCAAGGAAAAGGTTGGAAAATTGCCTGTTTTCCGAATAGTCTTATTTCAGTAATGATTTGATTTAAATGGCTTTAAAATGTTATGGTTTAAAAACTATATTAATACCAAAAGTATATTCTTGAGTTGCTATGTCATTAGGGAAACCGACTCCTTTCGGTATTAAAGAAGTATATCTGAATTCTAGGCCCATATAATTTACCACTTAAAACACATCTGCAGCAGTAGACTTTAAAAATATCTAGGCGAAAACATAGCAAATCACTATAAAATAAGATATAATTATTTAAATTTAACATAATTTTTTGACTCAATCTATTTAAGTTAATTTTCATAAGACGGAAAATGTTAAAGAAGCCATTAATGTTTTGTACAAGATTCTAGGTGTGTAGTCCACAGGTTTAAATCATGAGTCCTGATCCCTTTATACAGGTTGAGAAGAGCTCATTGTGAGCTTTTTTGATAACCTGATGTCCGTCGTCCGTCCAGACATCGGTCGACAACTTTAAATGACATTTCCTCCTAAAAGACTGATTGAATCTACTTAGACAGGGATGTTAACCTCCAACCAATCAATCCTCTATGATAACAGGAGTTAATGAATCTTTCAGATATAGATGAATGTGGCAGTGACCCCTGTGTAAATGGAGGGACATGCTATAATTTTCCTAATCAATTCTTCTGTGGATGTGCAAATGGCTATGAAGGTACAACCTGTTCAACTGGTAAGTACTAACAAGGACCGTGTATAACAGTAAACAGTAGTACACGGTCCCTGGTATTAACGATCTGGCTCTCTCCGCTGTTTACTTAACCCTTTCCCACATACAGACGCTTTCTGATGCCACTGCAGCAAACGATGTTTGAAAACAATTTGGCTAAAGTAGAAATTGCTCATAATGAGAAATTTCTCATTTTGCCACAATTCTTAAACGTACGCTTTTAGTAAAAGAGATTTACTATCTTTTTTTCAAGGTGATTTCAAAGTCATCTGCCACAGATTTATTCTATGTGGAATATGGTTATATAGACTATGTGTATGAAGAAATAACCTGTCAAGTTCAAGCTGCTATATAGTCCGGCAAGCAATTAGGCCTCATGCACTCTGCTTTTTACTTGATTATACTTTGAGTGTGAAGATGCGACCTGTTCAACTGGTTAGTGCTGTATAGCCCAACAATATGGCCCCACTTGGCTGTTTACTTAATTATACTTTGAGTATGAAGATACAACCTGTTTAACTGGTTATTGCTATATAATTATATATTCCAACAATATGGCCCCACTTGGGGGTTTACTTAAATATACTTTGTGTATGAAGAAACGACCTGTTAAATTGGTAGGTGCTATATAGTCAAGCAATCAGGCCCAACATGGCTGTTTACTTAAATATACATTGTGTATGAAGAAATGACTTGTTAAACTGGTAGGTGCTATATAGTCCAGCAACATGGTCCCACTCTATTTACTTAACTAGACGTTGTGTATGAAGGTAGGATGACCTGTTCAACTGCTGAGTGCTATGTATTTCAGCAATCATGTTTAATTTTGTTCCATGAATTTCAGCATGCTATCTAGTGAAATAAATACAAAACAAATTAATGCCTGAGTACCAATAAGTAATCCTATATATAATATTTCCAACAGTTCTTTGTTGCAAAGTCTTCAAGAGATAGATTTGGTCTTATGATTTTTCCAGCATCACTAATTAACTCTTCTACAACTTGTAGACAAATGTTGACGCCTTTGGAGATGACAACATTTGGTAACATTTTGCAATAGTATTTACAATTCTTTTTTCAAAGTCTTCTTCTGCAATGTTGTTTGGGAACGGGTTAAAGATGCATGTAAGGTAGTCCAAATATTTTAGACTTTCGGTTTCTCTTTTTATCATCTGTCATTTATTGGTCAACCGAACGTAAATGAAAAATGAGCATACCAATGTCTTTTTTTGAAGGACTACATGTAAGGCTGCTTTTGCAGAATTTTGTCAAAGACACATATTCAATTATTGAATAGACATGAAAACGTTGTGTGGCAACTTAAGAAACTGCTCATTTCCAGCAATTTCTCTTTTTAGCGCGATGTTTTCAAAAGTTGGTTGCTTCAGATGCGTCAAAGAGCGCCTGTAGAACATAATTCAACATATATATACATAGAGAATCAGTGAATGCATGAGTGAGACTTTAAAAACAGAGACTTGCTTGAGTCTTCACAGTTCACATGAAACAACAAGAAAAGGTATCAAGGAGTACTAATTGTGTTTCAGATACAAATGAATGTGCCAGTAGCCTGCCAGAATGGAGCCACTTGTTATGATCTTGTTAATGGTTATACTGGTTTATAATGGTTGTTTTGTTTTATCCAGTAGCCCGTGCCTGAATGGAGCCACTTGTTATGATCTAGTTAATGGTTATACTGGTAATAATGGTTGTTTTGTTTTATCCAGTAGCCCATGCCAGAATTGAGTCAATGGTTATACTCTGGTTATAAAGGTTGTTGTGTTTTATCCAGTAGCTCAGAAAGAAGCCACCTGTACTGATTTAGGTAATGGTTATACTGGTTATAATGTTTTTCTCGTTATCTCCAATACAGGTATATTGTATGGGGGTCATTTTCGGGTTTTAAAGTACATTTTATTTTATTTAACAGATATTAATGAGTGTGATGGTGATCCTTGCCAGAACGGAGCCACATGTAATGATCTTATTAATGAATATACCTGTTCATGTGTTGCTGGGTATGAATCTACCGATTGTGAAATAAGTAAGTGTAAAACATAACTATTTCACCAGTTGTTATAAAATAAAATGATCATGAATCTAATACAAATTAATTATAAATACAGTAATAATAGTCTTTACATTTGATACTGTTGAATTAATTATTTAGACTCAATTTTGATACAATAAAGTTAGTTAAATGTTAAACAAAAAAATCTGTGGTGGAATGATGTCTGTTGCAATTTTCAACAGTTTTCATTGCATTTTGTAACAAGATGTTGGAATTATTGAATATTTGTCTCTATTTCTGTTGATAAACAGGGATCATTACTTTATACCAATTAGCTCCAGAATTCATACCTGTGTTTAGTTCACCTGAGCAAAAAGTGTCCAAGGTGAGTTATTGCCCTTTGTCCTGCCACCAGGCTAATTGGGATGCAAGTTTACAGAAAGCATCCTCTCAATGTCCTAACCAAAATTCCTTCAATCTTTTGTCATCCATGCAGAATTCTGGTTTCCATAGAAAAACCTTTTAAAAATTTCTCTTTGCAAACCAGTTGGCAGCTTTTCAGCTTTTCACATAATTTTGTATAAATGTTCTTTGGGTGACGTTCTATTTGATTCCCTCGAGCAATGTTAACTGTACAAAAAACATGGCAGGTAGGGGCTTTCTGTTTTGCCTTATATGGCTTTAGTAAATACCTTAAAAATCTTCTCCTCTGAAACTATCTGGCTGATTTCAAATTAATTGTTGTGGAAAACCTTTTCTGACTCCTTCAAGCTATATTGATTTGTTAAAACATGGCCTTCAGGGGCAGGGATATTATGGCTATAGTGAAAACTTATTATTAAAATATTCCTCTCTGAAAGCATAGATCAGGCTGATTTCTGAATCTTTTTGTAAAAAGGTTCCTTGACTGACCTTCTACTAGATAAATTCAAGCCATGTTGATTGGTTATAAATAAAGTCTCAAAAAGCAGGCCGTTTTGCCTCATATGACTATAGTAAAATAAATATTCTCTTCCCAAAGTATCAGACTTTTCAAATCATTTTGTAAACATGTTCTTTGGGTGACCCTCTCCTTAATTCCTTCAAGCCATGTTGATAGGTCAAAAACATGATCACCAAGGGCTTTCACTGTTTTACCCTTAATGCCCAGAGTGTAAGATTTATAGATTTATTTAATCAGAAAATAAATGTCTGATTTTGAAATAATACTGATACATAAACATTTCTTTGGTGACTTTCTCATTAATTTTACAAAAGGCAGACAACATATGGTGTGAATTACTTTGCTTTGTGATAGTAGAGCTATACTTACCCTCTTGTATTAACCTGACCACAACATGAGTTATTGTGGTTTGTGTGACAAATCATATTGTATAACTCAGGTGAGTGTTCCAGGACCATCATGGCCCTCTTGCTCAGTTATGAGACTCTTTATTAAAAACAGGAAACATTCTTGATTATTTAAAATACTTTCACTAGTGTACTCTTACACTAGATTTGACAGTACTTGTTATTCATAACAACAAACATACACACCTAAAATATCCTTAAATTAAAGGTTTATTTTGCTAAATGTGTGTTAAAGAAAAGCAACAAATGTAGATCAAGAGTAAGACTATATTATGTGTTAATCTTTCTTTGCATTCTTTGCAAATATTATCATAAGTTCCTTTTGGTCCTTGAAAATGTAAAATGATGTCCTTGAAAAGTCCTTGAACTTAAGTGTTATAGAAGTGTGGGAACACTGGATAGTGTTTTGCTGTAATATAACTTATCTGTCAGAGTGATTAAATTTAAAATTAAATTAATGAACATAAAACAAAGCACTGAAATATTTTCAATGTTATAAATAGGGTTCTAGACTTATAAACTGTTGTGTTACAGACACTGATGAATGTGCCAGTGATCCCTGCCAGAACGGAGCCACCTGTAATGATCAAGTAAATATGTATACGTGTTCCTGTGTACCTGGGTATGAAGGAGTTCATTGTGAAACAGGTTGGTTGAGCTTTTAAGTCACATATAGACAAAATGCATCATACTCTATTTACAGATCGTAAATATTTGATTGGTTTATGCAGCTGAAGCTTTGGGTTTTCCCATGGAGCCTTTTCCTGTGCAGAGATAACTTTAAATGCTTCATTTGCTGATTAATTTCTGTGTTACCAGCCTGCATGGCAGGATGACAGAATTGATAAATCCTTTCTTCCTTTTCTCCTTGCTTATCCATCGATTGCACTTTCTATAGTTAATTTATTGTACATGGATGGCGAAACAAGCTTTTAGCTTATGTTTATCTATCAATTAAGATATTTGCCTGCTTCCTAAATTTGATACAATAAAGTTAGTTAAGGATTAGAACCCGGGACCTTTGGTAAGGGAGACCACAGCTCTATCATGGAACTACATTTTTCCACACTTTAAATTTTGTATTGCTTGTTTGTTTTTTATATCATTGATGCTTATCATGTAATTACCCTTTTGTTTACATTGTTTAATATTGTTTATTAGGGTTAACTGCTATTTTTAACAGTTTTTCAATTATGTCACTGCAACGGATCACTTATCTATTATGTTCCCAGGATTACCAGCCAGTACTTCGCTTGTGGAAGTACACTCCAAAATGACCATCTCTTAGTCTGAAATCGCACTTGCTAATCATGGTTGCTTGAACTTTCTTTTCTTGTCACTGTAATCCCATAATTCCCTTTCAGACACCAATGAATGTGACAGTGATCCCTGTCAGAACGGAGCCACATGTAATGATCAAGTAAACATGTATACGTGTACCTGTGTAGCTGGGTATGAAGGCGTTCATTGTGAAACAGGTTGGTTGAACTTTTAAGTTACATATGGACACAATGCATCATACTTTATGTACAGATCGGCAGTGGAAGCTTGGGGTTTCGCATGAACCCTTTTCCCACGCAGAGATAACTTTAAATGCTTCATTTGCTGATTAATTTCTGTGTTACACATCTGCATGGCATGATGGCAGAAATGATAAATTCTGTCTTCATGTTCTCCTTGCTCATCCATCTATGACACTTCCTATAGTTCATTTATTTTACATGGATGGCGAAACAAGCTTTTAGTTTATGATTATCACTTAAGTTCAATGTCGGCATCCTAAAGACTAAACTTCAGTACTTTTGCCATTTGTGAGCGAAATCACAGGATTTGAACCCGGGACCTTTGGTCAGGGAGACCACAGCTCTATTATGGAACTACATTTTTCCACACTTTAAATTATTTTGTATTGCTTGTTTGTTTTTTATATCATTGATGCTTATCATGTAATTACCCTTTTGTTTACATTGTTTTATATTGTTTATTAGGGTTAAGTGCTATCTTTTCCAATTATATCACTGCAACAGTTCACTTATCTATGTTCCCAGGATTACCAGCCAGTACTTCGCTTGTGGACGTACACTCCAAAATGACCATCTCTTAGTTTGAAATCGCACTTGCTAATCATGGCTGCTTGAACTTTCTTTTCTTGTAACTGTTATCCCATAATTCCTTTTCAGTCACAAATGAATGTGCCAGTGATCCCTGCCAGAACGGAGCCACCTGTAATGATCAAGTTAATATGTATACGTGTACCTGTGTAGCTGGGTATGAGTCTACACACTGTGAAATAAGTAAGTATTATTATCAAAGAAAATAAAGTCGGGGTATTGTGTTTTCAGTTTTCTTTTACACCTTTCACATTTAAGCTCCTTCCCACATAAAAATATTGGATATAATGTGCAATTTATTCCTTTGCTAGAATGTTTTCAACTTTATTTATTTTTGTTTTCATTTATAGAGTGTCTATACTTTTGACTAAATGTTTTCAAAGGGCAATAGAATTAACCCTTTCCCACATAAATAAGTTCAAATTCGTCTGCTGCAGAAATATCGTATAAAAGGGTTAATAATCTGCAATAGACTTAACCCTTTCCCACATAAATAAGTTCAAAGTCGTCTGCTGCATAATTGTTGTATGATGGAAATGAATAAAAGTCATTATTTTGCATCACAAGCCCCGGCAGGGTGACACTTATAATATCTCTGTTGTCTGTATGTGTGCTCGTCCTTCACCGTTATACTTGACATTTCCAATTTAACCCTTTCCCACTTATGACAATTCTGCAGCAGACGACTTTAAAAAACATGGTGACAAAAACCTGAAAATCTCCATAAAAGCCTTATTGTTAAATAAAGTTGAAAACATTGTGGCCAAAAGTGAACTTGCTCATCATGAGCAATTTCACCTTTTGCCTCAATGTTTGAAAATGCCATAGCTGCTATTGCTTCAAAATGCGTCTGCAGGTGGGAAAGAGTTAATCCTTGATTATGTAAATGTAGTTTATACTGTGGAAGACAGTGGTACAGAGGTAGAGCGTCGGCCTCTCGTATCAAAGGTCCCTGGTTCGAGTCCCGTGATAAGCGGGTCCTGACTTTAGGATTTTTCCACACAAACGGCGCGAGTACTGCAAAAGACTTAATCCTTGATTATTTGAAAGTTGTTTTATACTGAGTTCATTTACATGATGTAGTTTCATATTTATCCTCACAAAGATACATCTATCCTAGTTGTATTTATCATCATATTTATCCTGACAAAGATACATCAGTCCTAGTGCAAATTATTATCATATTTATCCTGTCAAAGATACATCAGTCCTAGTGTTATTTATTATCATATTTATCCTGGCAAAGATACAGCAATCCGCGTGTTATTTATCCTGGCAAAGATACGTCAGTCCTTGTGTTATTTATCCTGGCAAAGATACGTCAGTCCTTGTGTTATTTATCCTTACAAAGATACGTCAGTCCGTCCTAGTGTTATTTATTATCATATTTATCCTGACAAAGAAACAGCAATCCTCGTGTTATTTATCATCATATTTATGCTGACAAATATACAGCAGTCCTAGTGTGATTTATCATCATATTTATGCTGACAAATATACAGCAGTCCTAGTATAATTTATCATCATATTTATGCTGACAAATATACATCAGTCCTAGTGTTATTTACCATCATATTTATCCTGACAAAATACATCAGTCCTAGTGTAATTTATAATCATATTTATCCTGACATAGATACATCAGTTCTAGTGTTATTTTTCATCATATTTATCCTGAAAAAGATACATCAGTCCTAGTGTAATTTATCCTGACAAAGATACATCAGTCCTAGTGTTATTTATCATCATATTTATGCTGACAAATATACAGCAGTCCTAGTGTGATTTTTCATCATATTTATCCTGACAAAGATATAGCAATCCTAGTGTTATTTATCCTGACAAAGATACATCAGTCCTAGTGTTATTTATCATCATATTTATCCTGACAAAGATACTTCAGTCCTAGTGTTATTTACCATCATATTTATCCTGACAAAGATACATTAGTCCTAGTGTTATTTATCCTGACACAGATACATCAGTCCTAGTGTTATTTATCATCATATTTATCCTGACAAATATACATCAGTCCTAGTATTATTTATCATCATATTTATCCTAACAAAGATACATTAGTCCTACTGTTATTTACCATCATATTTATCCTAACAAAGATACAGCAATCCTAGTGCTATTTACCATCATATTTATCCTGACAAAGATACATCAGTCCTAGTGTTATTTACCATCATATTTATCCTTACAAAGATACATTAGTCCTAGTGTTATTTACCATCATATTTATCCTTACAAGGATACATTAGTCCTAGTGCTATTTACCATCATATTTATCCTTACAAAGATACATTAGTCTTAGTGTAATTTATAATCATCATATTTATCCTGACCAAAGATACATCAGTCCTAGTGTTATTTACCATCATATTTATCCTGAAAATGATACAGCAATCCTAGTGTAATGTATCATCATATTTATTCTGACAAAGAAACATCAGTCATAGTGTTATTTATTATTATATTTATCCTGACAATGATACATCAGTCCTAGTGTTATTTATCATCATATTTATCTTGACAAAGATACATCAGTCCTAGTGTTATTTACCATCATATTTATCCTGACAAAGATACATCAGTCCTAGTGTTATTTATCCTGACAAAGATACAGCAGTCCTTGTGTTATTTACCATAATATTTATTCTGACAAAGAAATATCAGTCCGTCCTAGTGTTATTTACCATCATATTTATCCTGACAAAGATACAGCAATCCTCGTGTTATTTATAATCATATTAATCCTGACAAAGATACAGCAGTCCTAGTGTAATTTATCATCATATTTATCGTGAAAAAGATACATCAGTTCTAGTGTTATTTATCATCATATTAATCCTGACAAAGATACAGCAGTCCTATTGTGATTTATCATCATATTTATCGTGGAAAAGATACATCAGTTCTTGTGTTATTTATCATCATATTTATCCTTAAAGATACATCAGTCCTAGTTTGATTTTATCATCATATTTATCGTGACAAAGATACAGCATATATATGTATATGCCCCTTTTTGGACTTAGAAGTTCATGAAATATTTTATCCTTGACCACAACTCAAAATCCGTTCAACATTTTCAAAAGAAACTTGTTACACATTTTACAATGCACATGTATATATCTGGCATTACTCTTTACTCAGTAATCCCCTTTGTTTTACTTTGAAAACAAGCAGAGGTTCCACAGCGCTCTTCTTGTGTATCCTGCTGATTTGGTATTTCCCGGGAATCATAGTGTTTGGCCTGGTTGTTCATCTGTTTCAAAACTTTGGTTATAAATCTAAATACGTCAGAGGTAGGAGTTCCACATAAGACATGTTTTTACATGTAAGAACTGTTTGTACCAACATGTTGATGTGTGACATTAATTGACATTGAGTCCTCTGTTTTTAAAACATGTGAAACAAAATAAACTAACTTCAGGATATTGTTTAAGTAGAGCAGGGCGGCAGTTCTTTTCTTTTTCACAATTCTCCTTTAAACATACTTTAAACAGTCTCTGTAGAAATAACTATTTTAAATATCATAAGATGACACTTAACCCTAAAACCGAATGAGTTCCTGGAACTTGTATCATCACATTTTGGGGTTTTATCGCTTCTTACATATTAATGTAGTGGTTTTACCTACATATTGATATATATATATATATACATAGCTATTAATGTATACCAATATTATACTTAATAAATGTGCACAATGATGATGACCTATTTTATTTGAAAATGTTGATTAAAGTTGCGCATACTGGGAAAAGGAAATGTTGTTGAAAGTCACACTACTTTTCCCCACCGAAGATATTACGACACATCTGATTAATGATTGTGTAGCATCCGAGAACAGTGATCAATCAGGTGAGACTTGAAGATGCAAGACTTTGTTCATATATGTATATTTATGTATTTCAACCGTATTTGCAGAATTATTCAAGATTGAATTTAATTGTACCTTTTCTTGTCACATGCTTTGACATATTATGACTATTCTGTAGACCACTTCTCAGTTATCAGTCTTATTGCTGTAGATCACTTCTCAGTTCTCAGTCTTATTGCTGTAGATCACTTCTCAGTTCTAAGTCTTATTTCTGTAGATCATTTCCCAGTTCTCAGTCGTATATCTGTAGATCACTTCTCAGTTCTAAGTCTTTTTTCTGTATATCATTTCCCAGTTCTCTGTTGTATTACCGTCGACCTGACTGCAAACACTCTTGTTTATTCTGATAGATATAAATGAATGTGCGAGTGACCCATGTGCAAATGGAGGAACATGTGTTGATGGTGTAAATGGATATACTTGTACATGTGCTGCCGGATATACAGATACCCTCTGTGATGGAGGTATGTCATCTGTTTTTACTATTGTCTTTTGATAAATAATTTTATCCATGAACTATGACAATTTATTTCACCCTGTGATATACTGACATTCTCTTTTGTAAAGTGAATTGTAATACCTGACAAGTATGTTAATATGGGAATTATGTAAGTCTCCCAATTTGTCATATAGTATAATAAGTGTGGACTGGTGATCCATGAACTATGATCTGATAGTCCATGCTCGTTAGCCCCTTATTGAAAATAATTTAGTGATTGGTACCATCTTCGTGGTGTAGTTGTTAGAGCGTATGTCTTGGGAGTGGAAGACAAGGGTGTAATCCCCTGGTCGAGTCATACCAAAGGTTTTAAAGAAGATAGTAAAAATTTCCCTTCTTGGCGCTTAGGGTTTAAGGGATAGCGTTGAGACAGATGCATCGGTAACAGGAAAAGTAAACTTGATTTACTGGCAATTTACCAAAGAAACCCCATTATATAACTTAAATACTTGGAAGTAATAGTATAAAATATAACTGGATTTGGGGAAGAGTAAAATCATATTTCTCTGTAAGAAATAAATCCATTGGGATATTATCAGTTCCCCGGCTGATATGAAATAACATCGTATACTACATCACCACCTTTATGCAATATGTATGTGCATGATAAAAATGCCATGAACTCTGCTTTTTACATCAAAACATAATGTCAGTTCGGATAAATGACATAATTTATAATCAATTATATAATTATTGTATGTATAATTTACAGTTGAACCCAGTTAAATTTTGCTGGGGATAAAATACCTCTGTCGAAATTTCAATGGTAAATATAGTTCGAAGACACTAAAATATTCAGGCAGTCCCATTACTTGGAAAACAATTGCTTATATCTTGAAAGTTGAAATATAACTATATTTATTCCTAGTTGAAAACGTTGGGGAACAAAAAAAAAAGAAATTGAACATTATCTTCAAAAGTCGTCTGTTGCTAAGTAGTTAAATGCTTAGTGATGAAAAAAGAAATCCGTCTCCATTTTCAGATATTGATGAATGTAGTAGTAACCCATGCGCTTATGGAGCTTGCAACAACAATGTGAATTCATACAGCTGTACATGTAATGATGGATTCACGGGTACAAACTGTGATGATGGTATGTACATATTTATAAGGTGTTTCACCAACCGTAAATAATTTATGAAAGGTATGTTAAGAAAGCTGCCTTATTTGCTTACTAGCAATCTGACTAAGTGATAAATAGTGCAGTGGCATAACAGAATGTGCATATGGGCATATTTCTTGGAAGTATACTGCTCGCTAGTGTTCTATGGTTGGTTTTTCAAGAACACTATAAATATATTATTTGTTTCTTCAGTATAAGATCAAAATACTTGATATATCATAAAATTCAAATATTATCAAAGAAATATTCTGTTGACTTGTCTTTATCTTTGGTTTATGTATTTATTTAGTCTGAAGGATAACGTCGTTGGATAAATAAACCGAAAAAGCTATATACATATATATATATTCACACATATCGCCACTTTGTATAGACTCTACAAAAATGTCCCTTTACCATATACTTTAACTTTGTATATATATTCATATTTCTAACACTATTGACAATTTCTCTTCTATACACAAAGAAGGATTTGAGCGTGATCTAAATGCAGTATATCACGCTAGGATCCGGAAC
>JAUELF010222036.1:0-14010 GCA_031471495.1 Clinocardium nuttallii
GCAGAGACCATAATGTTGGTTTTCTCGTGGGACGGAATATGTCGGCCCGCAGAGACCATAATGTTGGTTTTCTCGTGAGACGGAATATGTCGGCCCGCAGAGACCATAATGTTGGTTTTCTCGTGGGACGGAATATGTCGGCCCGCAGAGACCATAATGTTGGTTTTCTCGTGAGACGGAATATGTCGGCCCGCAGAGACCATAATGTTGGTTTTCTCGTGGGACGGAATATGTCGGCCCGCAGAGACCATAATGTTGGTTTTCTCGTGAGACGGAATATGTCGGCCCGCAGAGACCATAATGTTGGTTTTCTCGTGGGACGGAATATGTCGGCCCGCAGAGACCATAATGTTGGTTTTCTCGTGGGACGGCTCATTTCACATACTGACCTTTTTATGAATTAGTCGCACAACAAATGTGATTCTTGCAGAACAAACATTCGGATCAATGTATAAGACATTATAATTGATACGCTTTTGCAAGAAAAGCATCCAACAAACACTGTTTTAATAGGAACATTTTTTATTCAATACATGTATATATGCTAAATTCAATTTTTATTATAAATATATGTCATAAAATATTCATTGTCAGTAAAATAAAAACCTTCATAAAACAACAATCGAAAAAAATATCTTATAAATGCTTATTTCAAGAAATATTAATATCAAACTATTTAAGTCATTTGTAAAAGTATTATATCAAAAGAAATGCATACACATTAAAAGTCTTCCTTAATAATCAATTACTTTCCATGATTAGTCCAATATAACAGATTGTGCTTTTTATCACAAATTTATCACTAATGATTTCATTTCTATATTAACCGCTATATAATCTATTGCGATTGCTCAACTAGCTAGTTTGATCTGATCACCAAAAAGCCTTATAGCAAGTCCTCTCTGACCTGCTTGATGCTCGAATAGCTCGGTACACAGTCATGAACAGGGTAGGAAACTTGGTAAGGAAATACTTGCATGGTTCTTCGATTATCTCCCTTACTGTCTCGGAACTAAAAAAGAGGTTTCAAAATTACTTGATACATGACACAAATCTGCAGCAGATGAAATTGAAAATAACTTGACATAAATATGGAATATCTTAATAAAATGAAAGTATACGTATTGAAAAGAGTTGATCAGATTGTGAAACAATTAGAAATTGATCATCATGCGGAAATTCTTCTTTTGCAACAATGTTTTCAAAAGTCGTCGGCAGCAGATGCATTTAAATGTATCTCTGTAGATGGTTGAGATAGTGGACTACTGATACATGTATATTGTATACCAACCTGTAGATGGTTGAGATAGTCCACTACTGATACATGTATATTGTATACCAACCTGTAGATGGTTGAGATAGTGCACTACTGATACATGTATATTGTATACCAACCTGTAGGTGGTTGAGCTAGTGGACTACTGATACATGTATATTGTATACCAACCTGTAGATGGTTGAGATAGTGCACTACTGATACATGTATAGTGTATACCAACATGTAGATGGTTGAGATAGTCCACTACTGATACATGTATATTGTATACCAACGTGCTGTATATAACCATACTATATACATAAAAGGAAGACAGTCATGCAAATGTCCCGGGTTCGAATCATGTAATAAGCGGGCTCTGCCTTTGTGTTTCTCCACACAAACAGCGCGAGTTCTGGTCATGATTCCAGGAAGCAGACATCGAGCGTGATTAATATAAGCGAAAGGATTGTTTCGCAATCGATGAAAAAAATAAAATTTGAACTAAAACGAAGAGTGAGTTCATGTAATACATACTTTATATGGTAATGGTTAGAGCGAGTATTTGCTTAAACGTTATTGATTTGATTGTTGTATACCGTTATGCCATCAGACAGAAACCGACATTGAAGACTTCTGAAATTGTTGTCAGATTACACACCCGATTCCACAGGGATACATGACCGATAATGGAATCATGGTTTTCACTTATCAAAGTTATCATTGTTATGTTTTTATTAACTTACAGTGTTTCGAAGTGCGTGCAGCAGTTATAGATAAACAAGACGAGTTCTACTGCGTTGTTTTTGTACTGGCGGTGCGTTTTCATCTCTCGCAACACTACGGGTTCAACTTCGGGCATCTGAAAAATAAATCCAATGGGTCTTCAATATATATTTGAGCCGTCCTGCGAAAATACCAACAGTATGGCATCTGCGAAATGTATCGACCAGATCAGCCTGCGCTGTCCGCGCAAAACTGATCCGGGCCGACACATTCAGCCTCAGGGGATAGAGGTATAGAGCAGTGATTCCTGAAACAGAAAAATCACAGGAGGCGAACAGTGTATATTCGGGTAAGCCTGCACGGCATGCTTAGTCTGACCTGGGTCGATAATTTACGCAGAGTCAACAATGTTGGTTTTCTTGTTGGAGGGCTATTATTGCTGTAGAAAGAAAACAAAGGATCGTTGTTACACTCACACCTTTTTTTCCAAATACAGACGGCATTTAAGATGTGGCACACGACATTTGAAAACACTTAGTAATTTCTCCCTTTCACACGGTATCTTTTAATAAACATAATAACGGGTGATGGTAGAAAAACGAATGTGACTGGCATTACACCTGTGTGTGTCAATGGTGATCTATAACTCGTCTTTCAGTAGCCAAACCGTTACGGTTCAGGTGATAATGGGCATATTGAAATATGCTAAGCACTTCTACACTTCATAGTTGACATTCCACTGAATTCCATTGAGCAGTGCAGTGGGAGTTACGTGCATACGTAGTTCAAACAGCAGACGGACGAACGACCTTGGCCATAACGTAATACGACCTTCGGAAGAAGAAACAAGTAATGGCCAGTACTTACCCAGTTTACGATGCTCAGATGACACGGTGATGTACCAATAATACTGATCATGGACTCCTTTACAGCGCCACTCATTGGTACCCTGTTTATGAAACACAAAATACATGAGACGGACTCTAGAAAAACAACACTAACGCATCTTTGAAAAGTGTTGATAAATATCTGCCTGCGACTTCTTGCAATATATGCAAATGAATATCGTTTGTCAGAAACTCCTTGAAACTCGGTAAATTTAATGAGCGAAGAGTACCGACTGGGTCAATCGTCTGATACGCAAATTGATCTCGAATATAACGGACGTCAAAAGCCGTGTGGTCAGATTATCCGCAGAGCATGGCATATAGAAAAGCCCGACTTCAGGCGAAAATTGTTCATATTTTGCGCTCTAAATTGTTTTAATCCATTAAATGTGAGTTATAGACCATTTATAAGCTTCTTTCTCTAAACACCGTAAGTGTTTGAGCGCTCACAGCACAGCACTCGAATGTTGTAGAAATGTTCCCTCTACCAGTGTTCATGGTAAGCAACATTTAAAGATAAAACAGATGTATACACATATCATTGTAATTATAGAAAAGAAATAATTAAAATATACATTTTGGAAAAACCGACTTACCCTGCCTTAACGTCACGAAGGACGTCACTTCCTGCTATAATTATAAACCGTAACTGTTTCTCCTGGCCCCAAAAATAGGGGTGTCTGCAATGAAACAATCATACCACTATACAGTTTGTCTGGTGTTTTTCGTCGTTATAAAAGGCTAAACCTGTTGGTGTTTGTATCGTCCTTAACCAGAATAACAATAACAATTATTAACAATAATAAAGGTAATTAATTATGTCTTTCTAAATCGTACTTAATTATAGTACATGTACTATTAATTCTTTTCCACATCCAACTAACTTGTGAATTCACTGTTTTTCTAAGAATCATCTTTGCAGTTTATGTGATTAAGTGACAACGAGTGTAAATACAGATCAAAGTGCATGGATTTGTAGGTTGATATTGAATTACACTGGGCGAAAAATGTTCTATGGTCTGCTTTCCTGGAGTGATGCTCATGTATAGCCTAGCAACGCATTACACTACGGAATATCGCCAGTTTGAAAACAGTTAAGTGTTGCATGAAACCATGCGTTATGACAAGAATCAATGTGGGACTCGGCATCCCCGGCTGTAGATTATCCGGGGATTCTTAAATGAAACAATGGAACATGGACAAAAACAAGGAATTTAATGTTGAGAAGCGGAAACGCAGGAATTGTCCGAATACTCCGGGGTTTCCACGGAATCATTCCGTGGTGTTCCCATACTCATTTAGGGGTGTCCACGGAGCTGTTCCATGATGTCCACTTAAACGTACTGAGGTGTCCATGGAAAGTATCAAATCATCCCAAAATATCCCTTGGAAGTTTTCCGAATACTCCCGAGTATTTTCCGGTGATTTCCGTGTTTTCTGTCAAATGTCCCCGAAATATTTACAGCCGGGTATGAGTATACAGTTTAAACGGATATATTCGGAAACAACACAACCATTGCATTGTTGTATATATGCTTTGGTTACAAGTCGTTTTCCAGAGAGTTTACAGACGCTTGTACAACTAGATGACAAACGGAGAAGGTCCATATCAATCAGAAATGGGGGCGTGGTTTAATCTAGATCCTTACATGACGTCACAAAGTCTCGAGGGTCTATTGACGTATGACTTGGCTCATTTATAGTTCTGCATGAAACAATGGACAATGAATTTTTATTTAAAAAAAAACCAGAAAGAAATCTTACTTCAAAGCCTCGGAAATGCACGGTCGTTCTGATTTATTGGTGGACATCATGAGACACAAGAGGTGGCCCGCCTCCTCGTTGACTTGGTTCATTGCGTAACCTTGGTTACCGATATTCCAGATGATGTCATGTATGTCGACACCGAACGGATTCTTCCCGTCACTCAGTACGTAGTATATCAGCATGCCGGCAACCTGATAAAGGTGTATATGGGATCATTTAAAGTATTCCCTTTTTTTATACTAAGATTTCGTTTGATTCCCCCTCCCTTTAAAGTAGTATTGTTTTGAAAGCATTAGGATAAAAAGAGGAATTGTTAATGTAAATGTTTTCAACTCAGTAAAAAAAAAAGTATACGTTATATGTACTTTCAAATGTTCTCATGGTTTTAAGATGTTTCCAATGCTGGTGACTATAAAATAAAAAATATTGGGGTACCTAACACAATTCTTGAAATCTCACTACACTTATTGTTTCTAACTACAAAATACGGCTTGCTTTTTGACGAACCCATTGCAACAACTATACATAGAGCGAACCGCCATGTTACCAAAACAACTTAAAATTACATTGATTAAAATACAAAATAAATATTTAACCCTTTCTCATGTATATGCATTGTGACGCATTTTCAGCAGTTCACTTTAAAAAGACATTGAGGCAATTGGCTAAATTGGTCATGGTGATCACTTTTCCATCTTCTGTAAATTTAATTCATCCCTTATTATATTTCATGAATTCCTAAAGATTTATTGGCGAAATTGCTCAAGATGATGAATCTCCTCTTTTCCTAAAATCCTTCAAATACATTTAATATGTGTACTTTTTTTTTGGGGGGGGGGGGGATTTTCCATATGTTTAACTCCATACGTTCAAGATGTCTTCTGTAAAAAATAATATGATACAGAGTTTAAACCATTGAGAGATATTGCTTGGTGTTTTTTTTAATTACTCCTTTTTCCACAATGTTTTCAAAATGTGTCTGCCCCAATGGTTTCAAATATCGTCTGTAACAGGAAAATGGTTGATATATACATGGATACATCTAGGTTACTGATTAATGAAATTGCTGGGAGATCCCGCTGTATGGGTATTCGTTGACAATATAAACCCGGCCCTGACCTTTGACCTGAGATCTATCAGCTCTTTTATGACTTGCATGTACTTTCATCTTACTAAAACTGTCAAACATATATTCCATTATGTTTTCATTTTTCATAAAAACAAATCATTATTATGAAGATCTAAAAATCATTTTATATTTTATCGTCCTAAGGTCAGGATCAGGTTATAATTATCAGGTTATAGCACTTACCCATATATCAGACTTGAAGGACACTTTCTGTTTATGCACGAGCACTTCGGGGGCCAACCAACATTTATCTTCTGTAAATGATATAATAGAAAATAGCCTCAAAGTTTGTTCATACTGTGAATGTGATATCAGTGCACGTGTGAAGAATGAATACTCGGACAAACCCGTGCATACGCCCAGTCTTATCACACTATGCACTGTCTGCCGACACTTATATGAGACGAAGATAAACATGTTGTAGAACTTGTAGAAATGTAGCTATATCTACTGGCTCAACTTTTACGCTCTTTCCTTTTGATGCAAGAGGTATGTTCAGATTATCCTAGCTCGTGTGCTCGGTCTGTTACGTCACTCTAAATACGACTCAAAACGGAAATGCAACACTACATTATCTGCCTTATGTGACGCATATATATATATTAACAATTATATACCTGTTTATGTTTATTTGTGAGTAACTGGGTATGGCTACATGAACATCAACCATTTAATAGGCAAACAGTTAAGATCCAGAGAAACTTTACGTATCTGTATGACCTACAGGCATATGCTGTAGACCCTGATCAGGTCTAATCTTTAATTATGTTATCGTCCTCGTTGCACACTTACCGTCACTGTAGTCCATGAAAGGTTCATCCCTGCAGACATTCCTACTGATACCATATCCAGTTATACGAATGTTTCCCTCCGTGTCAACGACAACGTTGTCCGGCTGTTATCGTAGAATTAATCAACATTGACCTTGATACATACGACAGAAGATACAGACGACTTCTGTATCCTTGAAAGCAGGCGATTGGAGAACACATATGAGCCGTCCCGCGAGAAAACCAACATTATGGCCTCTGCGTAAAGTATCGACCCGGATCAGCCTAAGCATGCTGTGCTTCAAGCCCACAGAGACGGCATGTGTAGGCCAGTATTAGCCTGTGTGGACTACGCAGGCTGATCTAGGTCGATACATTACACAGATACCATACTTTTGGTTTTCTCGTGGGACGGCTCATATAATGAAAAGAGGATATTGCTCTTCATGAGCAATTTCTACTTAGCCGATGAAAGTGTTCCCTTCTTTTATAAATAGATTTTCCTCTCTACATCAAAAACGTATTTCAAATTATTAACATTTCTTATTTCTTTCAAAGACGAAAATATATTAGGTAAAGGGTTTTAAAACTTAAACGGCATTAATAGATGTTACGTTGTTTCAACTCAATACATGAATTCTGTGTCTGAATGTTTTCTTACGGCGTTGTCGAAAGAAGTTGAGTGATATAACAAGGCTTTCAACTCTATTCAATAGTTATACTTTAGTTATTAGATATTTCCGATATTTTTTGTCTAGATATTTGGGGATTTGGGAAATGGATCAATCGTCTAGCATGGTCGAAACCTTGAAATGTTGGTTTTTGTATCCATTGGTATTCAACTATACAGGATTTCCTTTATTTATGGTATGTATAACCTATAATAATTAACAAACAATATAGACCCAGATCGGCCCACAATCGTACAGTCGTATCCAGATCTTCATCATTTACTCATCGTAGAATATTCATTTTATAAAAAGACTACTCGATAAATCTAGAATAACATGTTAAAATCAATACTGTTGGTACCACCGTTTCATTTATCCTGGAAAAGCCCTTTATATACATATGATTAAACAAATGTTGAAAGCGTCGTGTAACATCATGCAAACAAATGAAATCAAAACCAAATATGAGCTGTCCCGCGAGAAAACAAATATATGGCATCATCATAATGTTTCGACCAGATAAGTCTGCGCTGTCCGCGCAGACTGATCCGGGCCGACACATTCCGTCTCAGGGGGATAGAGGTATAGAGTAATGATTCCTGAAACAGGAAAATCCACAGGAGGCGAAAAGTGTCCATCCGATTAAGCCTGCGCGGCATGCCTAGGCTGATCATGGTTGACACTTAACCATAATGTTGATTTTCCTTTCGCAGGACGGCTCATATTGTGGTATCAGCGTTGGATAATAGGATAAGGGTTACAATGAATGGTCCACTCACCCTGAGTTCACCATGGACCATCAGACAACTCTGATGCAGACTCTCCAGACCACGTAACAGTTGCCAGATCAGTTTACTGTTAGTAATGGTACGATCTCGACCTCCGCTCTCTCGTTTCATGCGGACAAGATGGTCCGTAAGGGTATCTTCATACAGGTCCAGGGCGATGTAATAGAAACCATCGTGGAAACAGTAGTCCTGTAAATAGGATTACCAAACACGGAAACATAAGGGGGTAATCTGGGATCTCGTTTTTTATGTGATAAGATTCTTAGAGGCGTCTGTCTTAAACACATCCGCTATATTTCTTGACAATGAAAATATGATTTTTAGCAATTTCTTCTCAATCCTTTCAAGAAAACGCAGAAGTCGTCTGTTCGAGGGAAATTGTATATTAATGCAACACATCTGCATCAGACGACTTTGAAAATGAAAGTTTATGGAAAAGTTAAATATTTCATGAAATGAAAATAAATCATTATTAGCATGTGTCGACTTGTCACACTATTTCCAAAAGTCGAAATGTTGCTGCCTTTATCAAAATGTTAAAATCGTAACTTTAGAACCACAAACACTCTATTACATTCAAAGTTTCACATCGAGTCACATCAGATAAATACGGATATTGTTACCTCTACGTCCGATTTCTTCACCCCGTACATACATGTACATGTATATATATAGGAATGTATGGAGGAAGATTCATAGGACATTTACAAGCATTAAACGATGTGCATATCAATTCGCATATCTGTACTGTTTGGTCTTGATATCATATACTGCTTAGATGCTTTCAGAAACAGTAAATAAGTATTTTCCTTTTGCGAAAATGCTTTCAAACGTCATCTGCTGCAAATGCGTAACCTATCCTCTGCCCGTTAGAAAGAATTAGCAATACCGATGTTATTTTGGTTAATGTTCTAATCTGTATGAATATGACCTACCCTGTATTCAAGTTATATCTGTATGAATATGACCTACCCTGTATTTGACTATAAAGTACTTAGACACGTCTATATCGACCATATACTGCAAGTCTTTCTGTGTGAACTCCCGTGATTGACCGTCAATTATTCGTATTGCAACCTCCGTGCCGTCAGTCAGAAAACCCAGTACTGTAGAGTGCGATCTAGTTGCCATGAAATATAATAATATTGGTGTTTAAACATTCCTTAACATAATTGTCTGTTAGCTATGTACTGAGTGTTCACATTCCCGATGCTTCATCATGTAAAAGTCGTTTGTTATAATGAAACTTTGAGGCGTCTGCTTCGATTAAAAATATGAGTATAGATATTCACATCTGCCTATCTTTAATATGAGTATAGATATTCACATCTGCCTATATAATGTACAATTGCCTAGAGTATTATGTATTATGGGTTTATTTCGAAATCGGGAAAATATTCAGATTACACTAACACATCAATGATTCCACCACATAGATTACAGCTTTTAATTTACACATTCAGATTACACTAACACATCAATGATTCCAACACATAGATTACAGCGTTTAACTTACACATTCAGATTACACTATTACATCAATGATTCCACCACATAGATTACAGCTTTTAACTTACACATTCAGATTACACTAACACATCAATGATTACACCACATAGATTACAGCTTTTAACTTACACATTCAGATTACACTAACACATCAATGATTCCACCACATAGATTACAGCTTTTAACTTACACATTCAGATTACTAACACATCAATGATTCCACCACATAGATTACAGCTTTTAACTTACACTGGCCCAAGTGCTCGGTGTGTTATGACAATATGACTGTACCCCAAACATGTGAGTAAACTCAACCAATGTTTTCTTTACTTAAAGGTGCTGAACTCCAGATGGAGATCAAACTTTTGAAAATGTTGAAACTTCTTCAAACAGTGCTAATAGTGACAACAAAGTAATTAAGAAATAGTTCAATAGTTCAAAATTAATTTTGTTGGCAGTCATTTGAAAGCACAACATTGGATTACTAAATGAAGCCTAAATGATCAATATTTAAATGTTTATTGTACTGGAAAGTGAAATTATTACTAAAATGTTATCACAAAATTATGATTATAATAGTTCAAGACAAACTTTTTAACAGTTTTTAAACTTTGATGTTACTATCTATACTCTGGAGTTCAGCATGTTTGCTTATGGGGCGTTAAATGAGGTGTTTTTTTATATTATATATGGATGATACTCAAAAACATAAAGGTTGTGTCGGTAAACTATCTACAGTTATAAACAATGTTTTGGAAGTGAATAATTATGAATGTCTGTAGACAACGCAGAGACGGGACCAAACCAAAATATGATTACAAATGTCAACAACAAATGGTTAGATGAGGTTCAAATGGAAAGGCTGATGTAGCTTTTTCTAATTGAAGCAACGGTTGATCGTGAGTGTTAAGTGATTCGGAACCTTCATGTATAAGCAGTGTAAGAGAATAAGAGAACATACAAGATATGCTGTGACATTGATATGTGGACAGCATGATACAAAGTTAATATATTTCTCTGAATTGGACTTAGAAACATTTATACAAAATAAGTAATAGAAAGCAGGGACATTAAAGAGATCGTTTAGGTGTGTTAGCACAAACTTGTATCTATAAACACTTTTGGACACTTTATGGATACCTGTTTACAGAGATGTAACACCTATCCCTCTCATCGGCTGGAATCACCATTTTACTGAGGATCAGCAGTTTTTCCACAGGAATGTTTCTCATGCTCCATAAGCTATCTCTCCACCTCACACTCTTTGTCTTGTCCTTCAGCATGCCTTTGTACATGTCTTGGATCTTGTGCATCAGTTCCTTTTGCATCGCCGACTGGGCAGCCTGTATTGTGTAAATATTGGCTTGGTTTTGTGTTATTGCCGGTATATCTGGTTTGTCTGCCGGTAAAGGTATACCTAACGTTTGTGGATCAAGCACGGGACTCTTGGACTCGGTTTGGAAGTGTTTGCATCCCAAAGCGTAAGACTGGTAATTGTATAGATTATTTGCGGCATCTTCCAGTCCATCAGATCCACTTTCCATATTCGCGTTTAAACCATTACCAGTAGTAGGTTTATGTGTCCCCGTTGGTCTTGTGTCACAATTCACCTGATGGCCCTTTTGTAATTGGTTCTGTTGTCTTTCAACCAATTCCCTCAGAGGGTCGCAGGCTTTTGTCTTGCTTTGGTTGCGCATTTGGTCGATAAGCTGATAGTATTCTAGTTTGTTAAGACCGGCACATGATGCATAGTAAGCAAACAGGGTCTCGTCCTGAGTGGATTTGATGCTTTTATCAATATACTCTTGTCGCTCGGCCAACTGCATCACCTGCAAACGGTGTACCAACGAAAAGTTCCTTGGGTCTATCTCCGCTGATAGCCTTGTGCCGTCGTGGAAACTTGGAAAGAAATGGGTTTCTTCATTTTCTTTATTACTGCGAAGGGATTCTGGGTAGCATACACCTTCCATTTTCATATCTCGTTCCAACCGTTGTGTATTTTCAAGCAGTTTATCTCCAAATGACCAGTTTCTCGTAGACAGTGTTGGTGTATCTTCTAGTTTGGGCTTCATCCTCCTCTTGTTTGACCATCCTTTGTGTCCTCTACTGGAATCATTATCGTAATGTCTGGCTGTATCGCCATGATTGGTATTGATCAAATTGCCTAAAACACTTGATTTCTGTCTTTGCTTGTAATCTGAGAAATAATTGTTCTGTGTCTCTGGCTGAGACCATTGTTCCTGTGGTTTGTGTAAGCCTCCACATCCAATAATTGCCGGGTCAGTATATAAAATGTCTTCAGCAACTGCATCATTTTGGTTGATATTAACAGACGTAACAGCATCTTGGTAGTCACTAGTTTGAAAAATGAATGGAGCCGAATTATGCTCGGTTGCTATTGCATTGTCATCTTCGAAATCATCCAATTCTTCGGCCCATTTCGGAATACTGTCTATGGTCTCGGCGAAAGTTTCGCCTGTGTCGATAAATACCTCACTGGCCTGGGTTTCATAGGGAAGTGAAGGCACAATATCTCCATCACATTCTACTTGGAAAGGAACTCTTTGGTGCAGTGCATTGTTAAAGATATGTTCTGGAAGTTGGTGCTTTTCTATGCCATCTCTGTTATATTGTTGCGTTTCTTCTATCGCGTTTTGTGCCTCAATTTCATAGGCTGTGTCAATATATATTTCGTCATTTCCGTATCGACAGTCGACGGTATGCATGTATTCCATTGACTCTGTTGGCGTATCTGTACTTAGTGCTTGCACGTTTTGTGATTCTTCAACATGCCTTTCAATGTATTCACCAATTCCAGCAACTTTTTCCGATGTCCATTCGTTTCCAATATAGTTACATGGTGATAAACTATTGGCTCTAACGTTACTCTCATCAATAGGTTCTCCTAAAAATGTGATAGGAGTAGGATCTATTTCATTCCTACCGTCTATGTCGTTCAGACATTCTTTTGTGTCTTCCTTAATACCGCCAATACATTCGTCGTGGAAATAGAAGGTAAATTTACCTGTTTTGTCGGACTTACTTTCTTTTTCTGCCATTTTGACAGGTGATTTACTGCCTAAGGTTGGAAAGTCTGACGGTACAAAGGGCACAGGTTTTGGCTTGTCAATGATATCACGAAGATTGTTATTCACAACATTTACATTCTTATTGTCTGCAAGCTTTGGTTTTACTTTTGCAATATCGGCCCATCTAGCTTTACTTATACAGTTAGAAACTGGACTCTGTATCTGTGTAGAAAGTATTGACTGTACTTTTGTATTTTGTTTCTTTCGGCGATTGTCCTTGGCTCCAGTTTGTTTTTCAACAACATTTGGTTTTATCTTGTCACCGTGCAATTTTGCTGGTTGAGATTGTTTTTCTCGATGCGCATGTCTTTTCGGCTGGACTGTTGTCCACTGATCGCTTAATGTTGGAAACTCAGATTGAGCGCAGATTGCCTTCGCTGGACTTTTGGTAACGCTGCCTTGACCTTGCAACACAAAACTATTTGTTTGATTGTCATCTTCTTTCTTTGCATTCTCATTCGTGCACGACTTTCCAAGTTCAGTAGAGACAAACAAATCATTTTCATTTATTTTATTTTCATCGCCGTATAACTGTTCGGGTTCTTTTGCTTGTTTGTCTTGCCTTTTTTGTTTCTTCTTCTGTTTCTTTTTCGCAAGACGTTCTTTCTCTCTTTCTTCTTCGTCCAGCAATTCATTCATGTTTCTCTCTCGCTCTTCGGTCTGAATGTCATTCACTACATCGTAAAACGTGTTCCATACTTTGTAAATCTTGCCGAAGTGTACTTTTGTCAGACACCATGCAAATTCTGGATTCGGAGCGATGTATTGCTTGAGATTCTCCTTTTTGAAGAAATTGATGTACTCAGAGACAGACAAGTAATGCTTCTTGATCCAAGTCCTTCCCTCGGGGATGACGGCCAGACCGATCATCGGCAGGAATACGGTTATAATACTGCGCTCGGACATTTTCCAAACTTCGGTGTAATATTTAGTCACCTCGATGGTCAGATCGGGACCTTTACAGTTCAGGTATTGTCGAAGAAACCTTGGATCGATATTGTCACTTAACCTGAACATGATACAAAACAGCAAATGGGAACCAGACATGACAATGTCAACACTTTGGATGTGTTCTTCGATCTTAAAGGCGATTCTGTGTATGGCTTTCTGGTTGTAGAGTGCAGGTTTCAGTTCTTTGTGGTTGGTACATTCAGCTAGGAGTGGGAAGTACATGTCGGATATAAAGGTCTTTTCTTCTTCTGCTATTGGAGGTTCAAGAATGTAGTCCAGCCGGGCCTTGCATTGTTAAATATATTTAGAAAAGTAAATTTGAAATGATTATCAATAGTGGACACTTAAGACCGAAGCAATGTACTTATCATTCGACGGCGAGTGAAATATGTTCTAATCTTTGAAAAAATAAGTTAAATAATCTGTTTATTACATTTCATTGTTATTTTTTGTAATACATTTAGTTTT
>JAUELF010222112.1:0-14007 GCA_031471495.1 Clinocardium nuttallii
ATACCGTTCCTTAGTCGGTTAACCAAACCTTGTTCTACCTGTTTTTCATTCATAAAACAGGTAAGTTTCGTTCCGTTTGATAGGCATAGCTTAAATGTGTTTACGTTGTGTTAACTATGAAACACGGCTGCCTGTTAAAATATGCGTCTGTGTAGTCTCTCATATATCGTACCTTTCGGTCACGGACTACTCATGAACAATCATAAACCGTATCGCTAGTGTTGCGAACAGAGTAGAAATCCAATGTCAAACCAAATAGTTTCAAAGTTGCAGTGGTGGTTTTCTTTCTCTTCGCTCAGGATTAGGTATAGTAATACGACTGATGCGCTTGTGTCAATAAAATAAACAAGATGGCCATGATGGCACTGGATCGGTAGCCTGATTTATTTTCATTTTAGCCATATCAGACAGAACAGACCTGCCCCTGGTGGCAATGGTTTGTTTTACCAATAATCACGGCTGGAACGCATTTCAAAGAGGGTCATCCAAGGAACGATGCTACAAAATTATTTAAAAATCTAGGAGGAGAATATTATTTAGGCTTTCACTATAGCCATATAAAGCAGAACAGCCCCGTCCCCTAGTGGATATGTCTTTTGATGAATAATCATGGATTTAAGGAAAGTTAAAAAGGTTCACCCAAGAAACATTTCTACAAAATATTCGAAAATTAGCCAGTCGCTTTTGAAGAAAACCTTTAATTAAGTTAAGACTATATGCATTTATGGCAAAACAGCCAATCCCCTGATGGCCATAATTTTGACCAATCAAAATGGCTTGAAGGAATCTGATAGAAGGTCAGCCCAGGTACGTTTCTACAAAATAATTCGTAAATCGGCCATACACCTTCGGGGGAGAAGATTTTTTAAGTTTCTTGGAATTCTGGTGAGGTTATTGAGAGGACACTTTCTGTGAAGTTTCATCCCAATTGATTTACTGGTTAAAGAGGCAAATATGTTGACGGACGACGTACGATGCACGACGAACGCTGGACAATATACGATCACAATAACTTACATTGAGTACTTCGTACTCAGGTGAGCTAACACAGTAATGATAATAATTATACTCATAAAACCACCTGCCTCACACGAATGACACTAGCCTTATGACTGGTATTACTGGTGAACAGATTGTTGATAGAACTCAAACAACAACACACGAAGTAAATACGTATATGATAAGAGTTATCTCCTTAGTATTTTGGCGTCTCTTTTAACTGAAGTCATTATGCTGACATATCAAACAATTTCAGATTACGTTTCCGAACAGACGCGTGTATATGTGTGTGTGTGTAGAAAAAAGTACTCAAAAGATAAAAGATGTTTTACATGAGTGGGTATACTACTGCTTTCTATTTGATGTAAATAATTTAGTTTAAATCAGTGTTGTATTCTGATATTTACTTGTTCAAGTGGGGATTTGGATTTACACTGTATTCTATCGATGTAAATTGTCTCATATTCCAATGCAAATCGTTGAAGCCACCGGGATCGAGATTGTCTACGAACTATTCCATTATGACAAACAACAGGTACGATATAAGTTTCGTTAAAACTTCACCGGCGAATGTATTTTGACTAAGTGTTATTGTAGAGGAGCAAATAACTAGAGGTATATGGTCATATTAAATGGCTCATCTGAGTATGATTCATTTATGTTGCGCTATATAAATCGATTGGAAAATAGGGCAGAAAATTGTTATATGCAAGCAATGCATTTTGGATTGTCATCATGCGTCCTAGTTCGAATTATTGACCCTCCTTCATTTGAACAATATCGATAGAGCGTCAAGCAATGATGCTCTATGTATAGATTTTCTCAGATGTAGCTCCAGTGGTTCAAACATAATAGAAAGTATTTCGTGTTTAAATCTTAAGAAACGTATTACTCCAAAGATAGGGCAAGTTCTTACACAAGATGCATATTTTGATGCACGTAGAATGAACACTAGATAATGGTATACACCGAACTTCTAGGCAATGCAGTTTTGGACAGGTTTCCTTTAATTATACAGCTTATATAATTACTTAAAGAGCCAATCAGAACAATTTGAATCACCTTGAACATAACAACCAAACTAAAATGTCAGCGAAGATTGGTAAAATATATCGTGCAGTTAGAAATAGTTGGAGATGATGAGCGACGCACAACAAACCCAGGTTGGAGACTATGAACGCTCTCCAATGGCTGAGCTAAAAGTATAACTTATTAAATCAAGAATCAGTCGAATCATGTTTTCATATGGACCTAAGAGGGGAGGAAAAACATTTCTCCCGTATGTTTTAAAAAAAGTCATTTAGATCTGAGCAGATCTCACAAAGTCTAGCAAATTTAATATGGTTTGAGAAGTAAAGCAAATTATTGGTAATACTCTTGAGAAATCATACCCGTATGGATCCAACTTGTCAAGAAACAAGTTTATGTGTTGTTGTATTTTGATTCATTTGAAGTATCACCATGGTTGTATAGGGGGCAAAATTACACAATTTAACACTTCAAATGTAGATGACCTAAGGATGACATTTGTTAGAATGTAAGTTCGATATTTGTCAAATACTGCTACAACCAGTATAACTAAACTATAAATGAAGGCCATGTCTCCGGTGTTCCCACTTAAGTTCTAACATGTTGTCATGTCACACACGTAGCGGCATATGTGACATAGAACCAACATCCAACATACAGAGCTATGTCACTTTATGTATTATATGTTGTAAAAGTGTTAGCTATAAAGGGGTTTACATAATTTCAAAATGACTAGACTTTGCAGTGTTAACGATAAGTTGTTGGCATCTTGTATTTCGTTTCGACAAGACCCCTTCTGTCTTCCATATGTCCGACATATCAGTTGTGGTAATGTTTGGACTTGCGTGTGCCCATGAATATGCAAAACAGGTAACTGTGTGCATGTCTATGAGCATATGTATGTCACCTCTATCATCATAATAACAATGATCTCCATCATCGTTTGCTCATTTTCTTCTTTCTTGTGTTATGTTCCTACTATGATAATTATTTATTCTGTTTATACATTGATCACATTATGTAATCTCTGTAAAAGAGGAAATAAAAAAGTATATAAAAGCCAATTTACGTATAACAAGCATTAACAATAAACATTCCCATTCATAAATAACACAAATCTAAACAATAGTTTAATAACAAATACAATGGCAAAGAAAAATGATTTTCTACGTTCACTTTTTAAATAATAGCATCAGATTCATTCTATCAATATTTTTCAAAACATGTACATTAAATCAACAGCATTTAATAGAATTGTTCCTGTCATGTTGCAACATTTCTGCTGGATATATTCTTGGTACTGTATTTCTGTTAGATTTCAGATTCGTAAATTTCCTTTTTTTAGGTTCTCTTTGAAAATTCCAGAAATGGTCGTTCCTTAGATGTAGATTTCTTCTTTATGTCACCAAATCTAAGCTACATGTATCTTGCTTTTCCACGTGCCCTTAGCCAAAACTGTGTGCCGAAATGGTAAAATATTGATGATTATAAATTCCTATGGTTTGAAGTTCCAAATCCACCACACTTGTACATTATTTGCTCTTCATCAGCTGCGAGTTCGTGCGAAACATCGGATACTTTACCTTAAAAATGTTTGGCCTCTTTTCAGCATTAAGTGCCGATATTGTCCTTAAGTGTATGTCAACGCCGCTCTTAATGCATTCCAAGGACACATGCTCGTTATATTCTCCTTCCGTTTGTCAAATACTCATGAACATCTCGGCCACATAGTCATATAGTTATTCAGGTGGGATGGTGTTATGTTTTTAATACTCTCACGTTCACGCTTGATATCAAACAACCACCGATGTACATTATTTACGTAAGAAATCGTTCTGGATAAAGTGTTGGGCTTTTTCTGGTCAATTATGAACTCCCCTACGTCCACTTCTTTCTCACTCCGTCGCTGATTACTTTCTGTCATATATTTTTCAAATGGCGCTAATAAAAGTTCATCTTACGTTTTGACAGCTCTTAAAAAGCAAACTCTACCAACGCGTAACTATTTATAGGCCATCCATGTTTGTTTACATAACAAAGTAGTCCCTAGCAAGTTAGTTATGCCGTTTCTTTGCACGCTCTTATCTACCGTCTTGATCACTTCTTGACACCGGTCAAGATCGAATAACTATGACCACTATCTACAATGCAATGCGAATAGGACAATATGAACGTTTGCAATAATGAAGCATATACATTTGCACTTCATTATCATTCCTTACAATAATAAACATTCACAGTTCAAAATAACCCATTGAGACGGCATTTACTCCAAATAGAGAAATGATTTGATTTGATGAGTATATGGAAACACGTCGTTTAAAATATTTTATAACGATAGAGTAAAACGTCCGACTAAAGAGTAGGTATACACTGTTCGTGTATTGATAATTATTGCACCGTATCTAACAGCTTAAACACATTGGCATGCCAAACATAAAAAATAACGAAATCAAATGACTGTATATGACCCTCTTCTAGACACAGGCGATTTTGACAGCTCTGTAGCAAATGATTTCCGGAAACAAAGTTAGAATATGAGGAGTTTCCTATTCCGAATAAATACGTTTTGCCAATCTTGTTAAGTGAAACTACAATATGTGTTACGTTTTATTTGTTTCCAGAACATATTTTTTATTTGAAAGAGTCTAAAAGGACTTGAATTTGTTGAGGAACAGGGTAAAATTTATTGACGTACAAGGCTGTCGAAATACATGCTACAGCTATGCTATAAATCAAGCCATATTAGTGTTTATAAATTCAAACCTCATGGTGTGTGTTTTAGACTATTATTCTGTATTATAGGTCTCCTAATTTACGACCCGCATTTTTTAGTTGTCTGAAAACACGCAAATTCTGTTGTAGTAGAACCATGATTGTTTTATCTAAATTTATGAAGGTAATTCTGCAGATAATTATACGCTTGTACTTCTTTTTGAAGATCTAAGTAGGGTCATAACTCAAACATTGTCAATCTAAAACTTGAAGCTGTGCTACTGGTTCTTAACATAAAACATAGAACTGAATTGTATTGCTTTTTTCTCTGCAGAGAATGGAATCGTATAAAACGAATCAGTCATGTCATTTGCATTAAATCCTCGATTATAAGCAAGACTTCAAGCTAACTACTGCAAATAATAAAGCTTTATATGTATGTGGTTCCACGTTGGCATTGCACAGTATCGTGAAACTAAATACAATTCAGTGACACTAATGATGTTGATTATGATTGGTTATTAACTTGACAACACGCAATCAAAGAAATTATTTAGGTTATTTTCTTTTTCGAAATACAAGCAGTTCTTTCGATGACAATACACTGTTATCATCAGCTAGTATCTTAAATACGTTTTTACTATGGCCGTATCTTTATTCTATGATAAGTTAATTAAGATGCTAAATGATCCTTTGTCGTTGTAATAAGTGACTTTGTTAAAAACGGAACAAAACAATGAGAAATAAATGGTATTTCGATGTATTTTGTATGGTGGCTCATTACTGCCGTTAGATAACCAGGTAATGTTTTGTACAATATTTTAACTGGTTATACTGGTTATCTACTTAGGGTTTGCGAATTCCACTTTATAAGTAACATGCTATAACTGGTAACACGAATGTTATCTAGCTAACCAGTTAGTATGTGTCATAAAAAGTGGTTAACTAGATAGGATTTCTGTTGCACGTTAATGGTCATATAAGTCTTATTTTACAGCATGAAACGGTAACTGGTGGCAGTTCTGGGCACTTCTATGCCTGTTTTTAGTCTTACGTTTTGAGAATATCAAATAAGTGGTAACACGAATCCTATCTAGTTAACCAGTTAGTATGTTACTTATTAAGTGAAACTTGCAAACCCGAACTAGATAATCAGTTAATATAATTGCACAAAACATTAACTGGTTATCTTACGGCAGTAATATGCTACCATAATGTTGTACACTTTTCGATTCTAAACATGAACATTTTGAAAAACAATGTTAATTAAATGAATATTAACTCTCATAATTTTGAAGGTCCAAATATCACAACATAAAACAACACCGCTCACCGCTAGACGTAGTTTTTAAGATGAACATCTTGCGTGTGTCCATTTTAGCTGATAGGTCGATTGATTGATCGATTCGTTTTCTACACTCTTTCAGTAATTGCATGACGCTCAATTCACCTACTCATGTGTTGCCATGTTTCCTCTCTAACTAGTACTCCACATATTCTTTTTGAAGTAACATGCTGCTTTTCCAAACTATTTTAAGCACAATGGTGGAAGGCAATCAGGCATGACGTGTTGATTATTTTATAAACGTCGCAAAGAATATTGTCTGAGCTTGGGTTCGAACTAGAAACCCCTTGTTTGAGAGCACTCGTCGCTACCGAGACGTCCGAGGATCGACAGTAGGTCAAACGTTTTGCATTTTGTCAAAAGCAGATACAAAATTAAGGTTTAATCTAAAAAAATAAGTAAATCGTTGAAATGTTTGTGTCAATGGGTATGGAGTGATTAAAACGAGTAGTGGGCTACATGAACAAAATCTACATATTTCGTTTTATCTGATTTTTAGAGTAAACTGCATAGCGAATCTTCATGTTTGTTTTTAAAAGAAACTGTGGTTTAAGCTACTCATTGCTTGGATTAGTTAAATTGAATTTCTACATTTCTACATTTTCGTTAGTTTTTTAGTCAAACCTTACCGTGGCATGTATTGATATTTTGTTTTATTGAGGAAAGTATAGTTTCGAAGCTAATATCATTCCTTAGTTTGATATAGTATCATGCACACAAACACGGGTAAACTGTTTTGTGTTCCAATTATTATGACTTTGTTATTTATGGAATGTTTACCTCAATTGTCCGGACTTAGACATTAATACAAAGTATCAATAGTCAGCAAACTAAGTCCAGATTTACAAAGAAATAATCAGTGACAGTTATCATACAAGTCGATCAGCAATATCATACTATCATTTATGGTAATTTGATGAACTGTTAATTTTCATATTTGTCCATTACCAAGGCTATTTGTCTAGAAGGACTATCAGCACATCTAACTATAGTATTACACATGGTAATGAAGTTACGTCTCGTCAAGTTAGAATATGATTCCCTTAGCGAGCGTTTCAAATGTACATGTATCAATTGTCATGCATAATGCAACTGTGTGATGTAAACACTAGTTTAAATTATAGCAAAATACCTAATGTACACATTAGTCGAATACAAGTTCTGATATGCATATACAGAACAGATCAGAACATATATTGTTGATGTATAACACTTATTCAAAGACATGTATCTACTTGTCATGCATATTGCAACTGTGTTGTAAAACATTAGTTAAAATTTAAATAAAATACGTAATGTACATATAAGTCGAATACAAGTTCTGATATGCATATACCGAACAGATCAGAACATATATTTACATGTATAAATACACTTAGTGCTGGTTCATTTTAAAGTACACGTAGTTTAAATTACAGTTCACACATGTAATTCATTTGAAAAGTTCTTTGGTATCGTATGCTGATCAAGTATGACTTTTTGTTTGGAATTATGAATGTGGAATACCTAACATCTATTTATATCTCAGGGTGTTTGTTTCTCCAGTGATTACTTATCATTCGACATTTGATCAAAATATGTAGATATAGTCTTCATAATTCACCATACAACATACTAAATCTGTTTATGATGATGTTTTAAGTAAAATATTATGAAAATAGACAGAATCCTTAAATAATTACAGTGAATAGATTTTCGTATGTAAAGATTATGTCACGGTTTGCCACTTAAGTTAAAACACGATACTGTGTCAATAGTTATATATTTTACTGTTTGCTTAGATACATCATTTTCAACTCTTAATACTTATTGGGATATTCTGAAATGTTCTGATACAACATACTAAAGTCTTAACAATTATCTTCAGCGTTGTGTTTGCTTATAGACGCCCTACGAATATGGCATATTATTTAGTATAAAATACTTTTATTTACTAAATTCGTTTCGTCCAGTATATGTTAAAGACGACAATGTTTACTGTTCCACAATATCAATGTATGTTCTTAAATTTGGATGAAAATGTCACAAAAATAACCTGTGATTTTCATGACGACGTGAATTGTTTTTCACGCGATGATATATATCTTTGTTTATGTAAAGTTTGTAACATATATTATTTCGGACAAACCGGTCAAAATGTATCCCGTAGAATGCACTCACATATATTTGTTGTACCAATTGCTTAATCAACATTATACCACATGTTGCAAACCAATCCGGGTCATCAAATAATGAATATTCCTAATCAGATTTCCTTTCCTCCCATAGATGTTCATAATGATATAAACCGTTTGTCAAAGGACATGTTCTGAATACATACACTAACAATAGTCAATCATTAAAATCGATATTTATTGTCATATAATGCAGTATTTTGTTTTCGATGACAAACATTTAAGGATTGTTCGGTTCATAGAATATATAATGAACAAAATACATTACTTTTTTCATCTATACCTTTTTCATCTATACTTTAATTAATCGTTCTGAAAATGAAAAACCGACGCAGCTTGGGCTGCAAATGTTCAAATAAGTTAAATGAACATATGTTTAAATGAATAAGTTTAAGTCTGACATTGAAACTTGTGGTCTATAATATATGTTTAAATTTGGAAACGACTCTGATGTATTTACACCAGCTTTGATAAATGATGGTTTGATCTATTCAATAACACAATCATCCAAGTTTCTGCCTGAGATTCAGTTTTACAAACATGAAAAAACACAACGGTCTAAAGATGCTAAACGGTGTCAGATTGGCAATGCTTGGTTTATATCTAGACGAACTAGAGGGTGCTTCGCCATCAATTATAGCCTATATAACCGGTAAAATTGCATTTAATCGCACCGCTCCGAAAGATGTGCCCGAGAACGGTATGAGAACTCAGTTGACGAACAGCTAAATAAAGCGGTCGGAGATAGTACCTTCTACGCGGGCGATGCCTTTAACGGATTTTGGGATGTTTCACTCACGCGTTTGATAACGTATCATTAGTCGAACAAGCGCATATCTAGCATATACAAGGATTCAATTCCCCTGAGTTCAATAAGTCAGCTTCTAGATGCAACTTGGCTGTATAAAAACTGCTTTTAGCGTCATGGCGACGTTTACGTCGCGAGTATCGATCGGAAGAGCACTTTTGATACTTTCAGGAACGAATCTTTATTACTTAAATTGAACGTATTGGTATATCATGCCAAAATCTCAAGATCATGTAAGCCTTATTAAGTGATGAACAATGCATTATATAGGGTACGCAAACAAACCTTTCGAATCATTCAATTTTTTTCTGCAGTGTACGTCAGGGAGGAGTTATGTCTACTTTTTAGAATTTAGTTTATATAAATGAGTTGATTTCCAGGAATGTTACTTAGGAATAAAGTCATGTTTTCACAGGTCAGTAATCCATCTTTCGCCGACGACATATTGCTATAAGCCATATCCCCATCATATTTGCAAAACATGATCGATATTGGGTACCAATGTTCTTAACAAATCCAACGTCATTATGTTCAGCAAGATACGTTATGAGCCAAATGTTGGTATGATGTATAGGCAACATTTTCTCTACATTTTAAATCGATGCCGTCTTTTTGTAGTATTCGTTTCTCGAACCTATACTTGATAATCGAATAAAAACCGCATTCAAAAGTCTGGTAATGCTTTATTTTCCATGGTTGGAAAAGGTGTCAATCTCATCTTGTATAATTATTGTCCTAATTCTTTTATATGGCTCAGATCTTTGGAGCATACATTCTTCAGCATTGTGTTGCAAAAATACTCCAGAGTTTCTCAAGAATAACTAAATCTGATAGCGCAGAATTAATGATATGTCTAAATAGGATAAACAGTGTGATAGTGACAAGGAAATTAATAATTTTACCAGAAAAATGTTTAACAATGGAAATTATCAACAGTAAATATTTCATGTACCGGTCAGATAGAATACGTCACACTTTGATATATCCCTGATATATGTCTAATTGCTAGTAGGAAAAAAGTGCAGTCCATTTTGAATAACTGAGCCGTCCCGCGAGAAAACCAATATAATAGCCCCTGCGTTATGTACGACCCAGATAACCCTGCGCAGACACGTTCCGTTTCAGGGGGATAGAGGTATAGAGTAATGACTCCTGAAATTGAAAATCCACATGAGGCGAAACGTGTTTATCCGGGTAAGCCTGCGTGGCATGCTTAGACTTATTATAGTCGATACTTTACACAGAGTCCACACTGTTGCATTTCTCGCTGGTCGGCTTAACTATTTTTGTAATAAGTCAATGCCTTCTTAATGTTCATTGGAGACTACTCTCTGTAACGCAGTTCGTGTATGAGAACAGTTCATGTTGGATGACGTTTGTTAAACAACCGCGAGTTTGCCCTTTTCCGCGTATTGCATCCTCATTTACAACCTTGCATAGTATGTAAGGTATCCACAACTAGATAATTCAGATCAAAATGAATACAATAGCAAAGAAGAGATGGTCCGCATTATATATGATTGTACTTCAAACGCAGAGGTGAAATCGAATTTAAAATTTGAATAATTACTGAAATATTGTATTACGTGTTTAGGTTATATCGTTGAACATGATTCCTTTATATTTACGTTTTATTAGATGCGCCAATACTCCTCTTACCAGACTAAGCGTAACACGTATATTTGAACTTTGAGACTTCTTTTAAAATGTACTTTTAGATACATATAACATTGTCTACAAATGCATTATTCTGTTTTGCTTTGATACATTGAAGAACGGGTATATTCAACCGAAAACCGATCCTACTTAAACAATGTTGTAGAATATTATATGTGCAGTATACATTTAATATAAATGGGTGATCTTCATGAGTGTACCTAGATCGTGAACATTTTCCCCATCCATCAATAGGTATTTTTTTCTAGTGTGTTTGTATTCGTATCAAATGGTAAAAATTGTATATGTTTTTATAATACCTCGTTTATAGGAAAGTAAGTGTTTTGTACGGTTTTGTGATGAAGCGAACTTGTAATAGTTAAATGAAAAGGATCAATTGCCATGTATCAGGAGTGCATAACAGTGAAAATTGCCCCAGGTATAAAAACCATCACCTCTCGTCTGTAACCTTGGATAATTGCACTGGCAGAATTCTGCTGGAATTGATTGGCATTTATCATTGATAGATGTTTGTCCCATTGCAGTAATGCACATTGGCTTGTTTGAGCTTTTTCCTTTTAAAATGCAGTATTTTCGGCAGTGATAGTTGTAATCGAACATTATTATACACATGCCAATAGCATGAGTACCATGACATGCTGGATATTGAACACTTTGGGTGAAAACTCTGCTGATCATTTATTAGGTACAGTCTATAACAAAACCTCTATATGTAAATGTAACATGCATTCTAGCACCTTTACAATTAAGACAATTAGATCATTAATATGTAGGCAGTCAAATGTGTCTTCTGATACAAACATGGTAATTCTGCCGTAACAAGGCCAGTTAATTCGAGTGACATACTTCAATGACAGGCATAGCAGCGAGAGTAGTGTGTGTTGAATTGATTTCACAAAATGGACTACATATTTAACTCATAACTCACCTGTTCGTATGCTGTTCGTCTTTATACAAAGCATACCACTCAAAGTATTTGTTTAAATAAAACCAGTGTAAGAGTTTTTTTTTATTTTGGCAATGAGATAAAACTGATTCTGCTTTCATTTTTCAGACGCAATATGCATTCTCCAGATACTTCAGACAAGTAATATATCCTCAAATTAAAGGCGACAGTTGTGTCTGTATTACAAAAACGGTATTACAAAATATATTCAATATTCCAATTTTTAATTTTTTACATTTTGGGATTGCCTTTAAACTTTAAATTGTAAAACCAGTTGACTGTCATGCAAAAACGATGGCCTAACTGCAAGGTTTTTTTTCTAACATGAAATAATTACAGGGTGACCAAATTCCTTTAAAGAAAACATTGAGCATATCTGAATTTGATACTTACATTGATTTACACTTAGTTTTCAAAAATAAGCTAAGTACTAATTAATTACCAATATGAAAAACCTTCTTATTACGGTTATATATAACAACACCATGTTCTATGTATCATAAACTGTGGAGTAGATTTGCTGATCAACTATCATCTATTATCAGAAAACATATTTCAGTGCGCACTTCTTCCCAAAGGAACTTCAGATTAAACAAAGGGCAACACTCTGGAAACAATGGGAATACAGCAGAAATTCACCACAACTACCGTGAATTTCATTCACTATCCCTTATCAGTTCACAATCGAGAGTAAAATACGACAAAGCAAAATATGAAACTAAAGACAAAGTAAAACAAAAATGAGAAAAAATATAGCTCTCAATATGAAGATATTCAAATATGAAGATATATTCAAATATGAAGATATTCAAATATGAAGATATTCAAAGATATTCTGGAAATTCGTTCAAAACAAAACAATAGAGAAAACAACCATATGCAACGGACCAGAGAGGCGAATGCCTTACCACGACGACATGGTAAACATGATACACAACGTAATTATTAGAAATATATTAAGCGACCAGTCCACGATTTGTGGTGATAATAATCAAACAACGTATATATTCTAAGTAATACTTTATGTAAAAACTAAGCATTTTATTCAATCTCATTCTTTATTGGCAAACTCAACAAAACCTGTCTCTGGTCATTCACAGAGTTGAAGAATATGGCTTAAAATGAAATGTATACATTTACAGTTTGTCACAAGAATAGTCAACATCGACTAGAAATATGTGGTACTGTAACTGCCGATTTGATTCTAATTTAAGTTGTATTAGTATAGATAGTTAAAACAATAAACACATTTCTTTGTTAGTTTATCAGGCATCTCCGCCAGCCAAGGGTGATATGTTTATTACAATACCATATTTCCTTATGGGAACGCGAACGTGCTAATGTACGAAGATGTCTACCACTAAGCATACATCACGTGATTGAGACAGTACAATGTAATGATAAAATGTCATCATCTTTACAGCTATCCTTCGGTTCTTAACCATATTTAGTACTAGATCCAATGTCCTGAGAGATGTCCTTTAAACGCCAACCGAATAAATGAAAGGTAGTTAAAGATGAATGTTTTCATTGGCTATTTTTCAGAGATGTCATAAGTCATGTGTATGCCGTGAAGGGTAAATTTAAAGTTCACGTAACAATAGAAGCGAATATTGAATGATGCTTCTGTAATTCCTTTTCCTTGCAAAGGTTATTTTGAACTATTTGCTTATATGCTGTGGAACCGTCGACCGATATATAGAACAGTTCAGCACGAACAGACTATCGCACCCACAGACATCAATGTGTAGCCAGAAATGTCCTTTTATTTATCGCAATTGTGTATAGAACATCATAAAATGCGGTTTTTCTTACCCTTTCCCACATACGGACGCGTTCGGACGCCTCTACAGTAAACATCCAGTATGACAAATGGTTAAATGATGAGTAATTTCTCATTTCCCACAATGTTTTCAACTCTATTTAAGTATGAAATTTTCATTTACATATAGTTTTCGCCAGGATGTTACTGAAGCCGTCTGTGGAGGTTTTCGGTATATGATAAAGGGAAAGTAATTAATAATCACTGTCTTCGTTTTGCGTGACTCAATATTATTTATAATGTTTTATATTGTCAGCATACATCTAGAAAAATGAAACTTCTAAACTTAAAATAATATTAAGTCCTTTGACTGATGCACATTATTATACCTAGATCCTTGAAGAGTACCAAGAGTCCAAAAAAATATTTGACCATCAAAAACATTAAGTTTGAATAATAATGTAAAACAGAAAAGAAAAAAAAAGAAAGTTTTTAAGTATGACAAAAATCAATTTTGTTTGATAAAATTACGCTTTCACGGAAATATCCGAG
>JAUELF010222223.1:0-14007 GCA_031471495.1 Clinocardium nuttallii
CAATGGTTTAGCTGCGTTTTTCGTATTTTCTGTTAAATCTACAGCCAGGAAACAAGACGACAAATTCAGATTGAAGCCATAAATGAGTCAGTGCATTGAGTACACGTTGAATCACTTACTGCCGAGAATTAATAGAATATTTGAATTATTGTTAGAGCGACGATTTTACATTGACGCCATTACATGTTAAAGCTGCTGAACCTCTGCAAATATTGCTTATAGTGACAACAAAGTAAGTAACGCATAGTTCAATACTATTTTAGCAGTAAATGTTGAAAAAAGGCAATTGAAAGTCAATGACAATGTACGAAATTTGGCTTACTGTATATGTCTTCCCAGTAAAAGTGAAGCATAACGATAAATATTTAGGTGTTTATTGTAGAGGAAAGTGAAATTATTACTCTTATTTGATCTCAGAATTATGATTCTCATATTACAAGACAACTTTTTAACAAATTTAAAACTTGCTGACAGGAGGTTTTCGATTCGAATCCCAGGCCGGGTAAAACTAAATACGTTGCTTTAAAAATGGTATTAATGCATGCCCTCCTTGGCGCTAAGGGTTGCGGGATTTAAGTTTTAAGACTTTTCTGTCTATAATCTGGAGCACATTTACACATTTTGAACAAAATACAAACAAATGAAGATAAAATTTTATAAAGATTTAATAACTCAATAAATATCACAATTTTGGGGGTAAAACTGTCGGTCATTTTGGTTTGTCTTCATAGTGTACAACACAATGATGACTTTCTACTTATACAAAACATTTAAAGCTTCATTGCCAAAGGCAATTAAATTCTTTTGCAAACAATGCAGATTCAGGTGAGACAGCTCCTGGCGAGCTGTCTCTCCTGAATCTGCATTGTTTGTCACGTAGACATTGAATTTTACCAAACTTCCTATTGGACGAAAAATGAAATGGTCCAATTTTCAACATGGAAGAGTCGACTTTGTGAAATTCGGCAGTGAAATAGTTAATTTTCAGTTCTTCTTTCCTGAGCGGCCTTAGCTGTTTCTGTCCATATCTTTTTCGTTTGGTCTCCCTCGTTTTCGTCTGCCCGCTGGTGTCCAAGTCAGGGTTAACCTGCTGTTAGTGTTATATCAAGAGTGTATAAACAGTAGAACATCATGGAGGACAGAAGTTTGATTTGTTCAATATGAGCAATGATATTAGTTACCCTGCTATATTGTTGTCTTATACACAGTGACTTTTGTCAAGCGACAGAAAGAGTGTTGGCCGAGCTTGTTTTCGAACTCACAACCCTTTGTTGGAGTGCAATTAGTCGAGGCCCATTTCTAATGATCTACAACTACCCCACCGAGGCGGAAATTGAAAAATGAAACAAGATAGCAGAGTATCTTGAATCTTTGTTTCTGTCCATGTCTTAACCGAATTCCCGTCTCTCTTTTTTTCGTTTGGTCTCCCTCGTTTTAGTCGGCCCTCTTGGGTCAAAGTCAGGGTTATCCGGCTTTTAGATTGCAAAATAACAAGACATGTTTACGGTATTGCATTCGTGTCTTTTTTTTTCGTTTGGTATTCCTCCCATTCGTCTGCACTCTGGTGTCCAAGTCAGGGCTATCCAGCTGTTAGATTTCAAAACAAAAAGTACAATAACAAGACATGTTTACGAAATTGATTGATAATGTTAACATGCATTGCCCGATTTCAAAGTTTTCAATGTCAGATCAGCCACTCGCATGTAGACATACCACCTGTAATCTAAATCGACATGTTTCTGTTATGATAAGGTCGCGTGATGGCATATGTTAGTGCGCATACACTTACACCATTTACAATTCAGTGTTAAATTATAGAAGACTGGGCAAAAATGGTGAATCTTTGGTTGTTCTGTGTGTATTTGTCTATTTTATTTGGTAAGTCTCTTTATATTAAATTTGACATATTGTTTTGTCCATTTTGTGCTGTTGTTTTCTTCCACATTGAAATAGAGATAGAACTAGATTAAACGGATGAAATATTGCGACACATTGGTCCGAAGAAAGAAACGGTTTTCATTGTGTTATATTCAAACTTTTATGTATGTATGCCATATGTATGTGATTAAAATATGTCTGCTGAATAGTAGTCAAAGGTTGCGTCTTTAAAGATTCATTATTTTCTCTATAAACTCCCCCGGAAATAAAAATGCAGTGTAAAAGCATCCCGTGATCCATAAGCACTATTGAGAAACTTTACAATTATTCATAATTATCATTAACTCCTTCCCACATACAACAACGTTGCAGCAGGCGATTTTGAAAACATTAAGGTTATAAATAACTGTTTTATTATTGTATAAGAGTCGAAAACACTGGGACAAAATGAGATATTGCCCATTATGAGCATTTTCTTCTTTTGTCTCAATGTTCTCGAAATCGTCGACTGCATATGCGTCAAATTCGTTTATATATATAGAAAGAGTTATTTCAAATCGAATCGAATCGAACACTTGAATGACTTGGGTTTTGGATAATGACTGGCGTCTTTGTCCAACTACGATGACGAATAGAAAGAGCATGATCAGACTGCGCCTCCGTTGGATGCAATGAGCTGTATTTCGTGTCATGTGGCTCTGTTATTTTCATTGACATGTTGAAATTAGACATGTCTGACTGCGAAACATTGTAAAACATGATGACATGACCTCATCATGCCAACGTACTTCCCATCCTTGTCCCTTGTGGTTCATTGACTTGTTGAAATTAGACATGTCTGACTGCGAAACATCGTAAAACATGATGACATGACCTAATCATGCAAAGTACTTCCCATCCTTGTCACTCGGGGTTACGGGGTAAGCATTGCGGCTGACTCGCTACTGTCGGAATTAATGGACCAGTAGGACTGGTTACTTACCACTGACGGGAACGCCCTGATATGACTGGATGAATAATATTGAAAGCGGCGTATAATACACAAACAAACATGCCGGAGTAAGGGGCAATGTCTGAACGTGAAACTAGCCTATTATCAACAACAGCTTTACGTCATTTCAAACAAGATTTTTAAAATGTCGCCAGATGTCGTCTGCTATATAGGACCTTATATATACGAACTATTGGTAACCTAGCAGGTCATCTAGTACCGAGATAAAGGACGTTCTCTGACACTGTTGTCAAAGCGATGCACGTCACACGAAAACCGACCTTGAGGTGTTGCGATATCTATTATGATATTTTTGCATTTGAAAAAAATTAGCATTTCTCAACAGTGTCCACCTGTTCAGTCTTATCAGAATCTACGCAAGTTGAAAGGATCTTCTTGCAAGCTTGCGGAAGTAATGTGTGGACAGTATAGATGTTGATCAGACTGTGTCGATGCACAGGATTGTCTGGATCTTTAATGTTCATAAAGGCAAAACGTGTACATGTGCTTCATGCATGGCTCTTAATAGTCTGTTTGGTTGCTGTCGTTTCTTAAATTGATTGATTGATTCCTTTACGCCACTTTCAACAATTTGTTCGGTTATATGACGGCTTTTCTTTGGTAAGTTACCAGTACTACTGGTCTATTTACCCTTACACCAGCAAGTCAGTATTAATGCTAACCTCGCAACCCTGAGAGCCAAGGAGGGCAACAATTACTACCATTGTTAAAGTATTTGGTATGACCCGGCCGAGGATCGAACCCGCGACCTGTCGCACTCGAGGCGGACGCTCTACCACTACACCTCCGAGGCCATGATTGAACGACTATTTTACGAATAGATAAGAACTTAATCCGACATTTGAGGGCAAAATAGCTTTCATGTTCTTCGCTGCTCACAATGTCCCTTATTTCGGTTTATACATGTTGTAATAAAGTCCGTTTCCTGGGAATGAACGTGAGATTTCAGTCACCACTATTGGGCTTACTAAAGATTGGACCTTCGGGTCTCTTGGGCCACCAAATACCCACAATGACTTTCCACTGACTGCGCGGTGGAATTGAGATTATCATGCATTGGTTAAGCCTATAATCTTCATGTAAATAGTTATGTATGCCACCACAAGCATGCGGTGTTTTGACAGCATGGCTTATTCAAAAGAGTTTGATTGATTGAGGTTTAATGCCGTTTTAGCAGTTTCTCAGTCATATCACGGTGGCCAGTTCACCTACTCATGTATTTCCTGGTTTTCGCACACCAGTACTCCACACAACAATTTTCCCAAGCGAATGACTGCTTTTCCACATAGACTTAGCCCATCGGTGGAAGACGAATGACGCATTAGCTTTTCTACTTTGAGCCGTCCCACGAAACAACCAACAGTGTTAATCATGCGTAAATAATCCACCGGAACAGACTAAGAATGCCGCGTAGGCTTACCCGGGCCGACACTTATCGCTTCCTGTGAATTTTATATTTCAGGAATAATTTCTCTATACATCTTATCACTTGAGACTGAATTCGTCGGCCCGGATTAGCCTGCGCGGCCTGCGTCGATACATTACGCAGAGTCGATAGTGTTGGTTTTTTCATGGAACGGCTCAGTTTGTTAAGTACAACCTGGCCTTCTCATAATAGTGCACTGTTAAAATGCATTGTGACGATGTAACTAGGTTCAAATCCCATGATGAGAGGCTTCTACCTTTTTCATTCCTACAAGAACACGATGCGCTTTAAGTCTGAGCATGATGGATATAAGATGAAAGATTGTTTCGCGATAAATGTAAGATAAAATATAACCAAGGAGCACTGTTTGATACTTCTCGATTTGCTACAAGCAATTCTTTATAACTCACAACCGACGTGTGTCTTCCACCACTGGGCCAGATAGTCTTTGTGGGAAGGTATATAGGTGCACGAGGAGTCAACGCTTGTTATATAAAATGGCCGCCGTGATAGCACTTTAATGGCGTTTAAAAACGTGTTTTTTACCACTAATCAACAAATCAAGTATTCATTCCTTTCCATACAAGGAGGAATCCAAATGGCAGGCAATCAGAGCGAGGTTTTTCGACAGCGAGTTCACGGGAGTCAAGTCAGTCAACCTCAGCAAAGACGAGAAAAACACAGTCATATACATACTGCTGGAATTTATACGAGAGGTCGAGCAATGTACAGCAACAGTTACAAATATATTAGAGGTAAGTTAAGTAGAATACAATGGTGACTTCTTAATCCTTATTTCAAAGGTCATAGTTCACACTTCACACTGCAACATAGAGTTTATACTGACAAGAAAATCAAATGCCCCACTTTAACCCATTGTACATGTACACTATTTTCCTTACGATTCAAAATTAGAAGAAACTAATTCCATTCGCAAATTTTATCATTTAAGAGAATTGATGATTAACTTGAGAGCATTTCATGGGCACACATTTAGCTATTCCTCCTTCTGTATCAATGTCTTCAGAAGTCGTCTCCTGTAGAGGCGTCATAAAGCGTCTGTTTGTCGGAGGGAAAGGGTTAAACATTGACTTGAACGTCGTTTTGGTTAGAATCGGACATCGACATAACTGGGGCGGCGGCGTTGACTCTAACAGCCAAATGTTTCACAGAAGTAAAACAACACCAACCTTCGTACTGATGAGTTTGTGTTGTTCTCTCTTTGTTTTTGATTTTTGATAGCATAGTTATCATTTTAATGATAGTATTGGGTGGTTTACTATAAACCCCACTACTAAATTATTAAAAGGCGAAAACATTGTTTTTTCGTTGGCAATTTAATGCAAATGTTTATTTCAATGCATCTTTTCCTGGAATTTGAATTTAACCTTCCAATATATGACCTTGTGACCGATGCAGTGGGCAAAGTAAAATCTGGAGTAAATCTTATTCTGTCCACGAGCATTGGTCATAATTTGTTTCCTTTGGAAAACAACGCGCAAGCTTTTGCAAAGCCTATAGAACAAAGGGACTAGGGAAGTGAATGAACTGTTTAATATCATCACATTAAGAGTCAAAGCACTACATTTTTCGATGGAAAGATCGACAAGTCAGTGGACAATACCAATCTCTAACGACTTCATTGGGAGTCCATAGGGGAGGGTGTAATTTACAATAAGCAACATTCGATCAGTGTTATAATGCAATAGGAAAGAAAAACAAAGAGCACGTTGATCATTTGTTATTACATGCTTCATGTACCATCTATATGTCCTTTCTTTTAGGCCAAAGACGCCATGGAAAACACAGTCAAGGAACTAGAAGGTAAGTTTGGTATCCGGCGTAGCATTATAAATAAGTACGGCTGGCATGAACCAATAATGGTGACAAATCTGGTACCCGGTGTACCATTAAAAGTTAGTACGTCATGTATAAAACCAACCATAGTATCTAGTCTGGTTCCCGGCTTACAATTATAAATAAGTACGTATGGCAAGAAACATCACTGGTATCTAGTCTGGTTCCCGGCGTACTTTGATATATAAGTTCGTCTGGTATGAACCAACACTGGTGTCTAGTCTGGATTTCGGCGAACTTTGATATATAAGTTCGTCTGGCATTAACCAACACTGGTATCTAGTCTGGTTCCCGGCGTTCTATTATAAATTAGAACGTCTGGCATGAACCAACACTGATGTCCAGTCTGGTTCCCGACGTAAATAACTACGTCTCCTATGAACCAAACACTGGTGACTAGTCTGGTTCCCGATGTACTATGGTAAATAATTGCGTCTGGTATGAACAAACAATGGTGACTGACTAGTCTGTTTTCGGTTGAAATGTATATTGACGACATTTTCTTTTAGTGAACATAAACACAATTGAATTCACTTAGACACGATGGCTATGATTTCATTATTTTTGAAAACTTTCAGAATTTAATGAAAGTTTGTGTGCTGATAGCATATCTACCAAAATTTGAAAGTTAGAAAATGAGTTAACCGGGTTTGGAAAAGTTTCCCGCGCTTTGGCAATTGTGAACACTGTTTCTTATGGAATAAAAAACACACCAAAACAATCAAAATGTCCAAAAAGATCTTTCAATGTTCAAATATTCATTTAATTTATATAATTTTCGTAAAGAATTTGTTAGGCTAATTGCAATTAAATCTGATTTTGCTTTTATATTACCTAGGAAACAGCAAATAACTGATGGAAGTGAAGCTTTTTTAAATTAAATCGTGACAGCTGTTTTCTGTTTGTTTCAGTAAAATTTAAAGCTAGTGAGGAGTTGGTACATTCCACGAAATCGTGCTACTCAGAAAAGACTTCAGAGAATTCTGATCTTGTAGCCAAAAACATGCACTTACAAGACGTAATCAACGATAAAAGCAGGACTATTCTTGAGTAAGCCAAACTATTTTGTTTCAGAATTTTTAAAATCTTATATATATATATATTTATATATATATACTATAAATGGTACGCTTTTCTGTTTCATTACACAGTTTCTAAAGAGCCCTCACACAAACATAACATTTACATAAATCGGCGAAGGCTTAAATGAACTTAAAAGAGAACTGGAAATAAACAAAACAAGAGAAAGTTGATGCAATGCATCAATGTCGCCGGAAATCCAAACTGCAGTGATGCATAACACTTACATTATAGTAGTTTAAAAAATAGTTTTCAACTGAGGGGCATATTGGAACATCAGGGGTGGGGTCAAATGAAAATGTATCACAATGTGCATGTTTTGTCAATGAGGTGAATGTCCTTCATTGAAATATAATTAAAGCATTTCATTGTTTATGATCTTTCTCCATTCTAAGGTAGGCTGACCATACACACCTGTGATCATACTCAGTAATGGAAATGAGTAATGTTGCCAATCATTAGTTTTAGTATTGATACAGTGCCTTCATTAATGAATACTTTTAAGATTTTTGAATTCCACATACACTTTTCAAGATGTTTGTCAGAATATTTGAATTTTATTATTTGTCAATAAAACCACAAAACAGACAGTTTAGGATGTGCATGCCATAGCACGTCATTTTACCTTTCCCCAATGAAGTCAACATTGGACACCTTTGCAGCAATCTACTTTTGAAACAATGTGAAAAGGGTTAAATCGCTGAAATCGTGAGTTTTTTTCTTTATTTCAAAATGATATCAGCTTGGCATCCTAATTATATCATACTTTGACAAATTACTTTGACAAATGTTAAAATGTAGTCCAATATTAATACATGAGACCACTCTCGAAATATAATATCAGCTTAACAGTTAAATTTCATTGAAAGTGTTATATAATCAAACTTAATTTCAAATATAAACTGAACCCTACAACATAATAATGTATTGTAATTATTTCCTTTCTTTTTTATAATGCAAATAACAAACTAATCATTTTTTAAAATTATATATAATGATGAGCGCCCTTGTGTTAATGATGCATACCAATATGCAGAAAGCAAGCAAACTGCCTGTAGGGAATCTAATGACACATTTAAAATTGTCAAGTACGAAATAATTGTGTACGAAAGACCCGAGTTGTCGTTCTTTACACTCTCAGGCTCAGTTTGTTCTTTTCTTTATTTGTTTCGAACCAAATAAACATCTTAAATCTGCTATAACTAACTATTTGTAAGTGAGTGTACAGAACGGCTATCTGCAAATGAGATTGATCTACGCGGTCGGTATTCGCTAGTCACGTGATTAACAGTTTTAGCTCAGAAACAATTCATATTTTAGTTATACATTGATACACATTATTAAATTAATTCTTCACAAATCAAGACATCTCTTTGAACATAAAATAACATTCAGTAAGTTAAAATTGCTATCAAGAGGTGAATTCGACGATATTTTTATCTCGATATTGACACATAAAAGTCTGCTGCAAGTCTACTAGGGACAGTTTGTGTCTTCGTAACTTAAAACATCGGAATGAAATTTTAGATGTGTCATAACTTAGTGTTTTTTAAACAAACGCAATTGTAATATGTTCAAGATATTTAAATTAGTTGTTTTTTCTAATAATAAGTAATTTCCGAAAAGCTATTAAAAATATAAGTCGCGGGCTTCTGCCCGGCGAAAAATAAGGTCTAAATAAAACCTCTTTGTATGAAAGTTTAATCTACGAACATTGTCAAAAGCAGCACTGGCTAATTATAATTTCAACGGTAATTTGGTTTGTTTTATTGGGATGTTACTGTTTTCAACATGATGTTAGTGATATCAAAAACGCAGTTCATTTATTGCGCTTCTACAGCGGACGAATATTCGAATTCATTGCGGCTAAAAGAGAAGTGGCTTAGTAATAATCAGCGATATTTTTCTGAAGCTCTCTTTGTGGGGTTCTATACGTGCTGTTTAATGACATGGTTCATGACAGGCTATTGTAAGACTATGGTTTCGCTCGCGATATTTTAAGACAGGGTTCGTGAAAGGCTATGGGTTAGTTTTAAGATTTTTTTCCTGGAGAAGTGATGTGAAGCAACTTACCATTTCGCCACGATGTTTTCAAATTCCCTGTGCTGCACATGCGTCAAAATGCAGATGGGAAATGGTTGGCTACAGTGAATGAGATGTTGCTTAACCCTTCCCCGTATACAAGAATACAACAGACAACTTTGAGAAAAAGCGGTTTCTCATTATCAGTTTTCATGCAATGTTTTCATACCTTGTTCAAGTTGATTCTTTGGATATCCTAGATATTAAACGCTTTGCTACAGGTACTATTTTACCCTTTCCTAGTTTCAGACACACTTTGATTAAAACTACAAATGATAATAAACATATTGCAATCACTATACGATTTATAAAAGTATAAATAAAGCTGTAATTATTGAATAGAGTTGAAAACGTTGTTGGAAAATGGGTAACTGCTCACGATAAGCAACGTCTCCTTTTGGCATGATGTTTTCAAATGTGATCTGCTGTATATTCGAAAAAATGCAGGTTGGATAGTGTTTACTTACTGTATGTGAGATGTTTCTCAACTCCTTCCAACATACACCAAGTCTACAACAGACGACTTTGGATACATCTATGTAGAAACACGGACATATTTATAACCCTTTCCCAATTACAGAAGCTTTCTGAAGCAGACGGCATTTGAAGAGGTCGGGGGGGTGGGGTGAATGAGAAATTGCTTATCGTATGCAATTTTTCCTTTTGCCACAATGATTTGCTCACGATTATTAATTTCTCCTTTTTCCTTCAATGTTCACAAATATTGTCTACTGCATATGCCTGATTACTGTTTATCCTTTTGATTTTCTAGATATTAAACTTTTTGCTACAAGTATATTTTACTCTTTACCCATTTCAGACACATTTTGACTTATCTTCAACATATGGATGATAGAAATGCTGACTTTTCCACAAATATTTTATCAATAATCAATACATGTACTTCTACTTTCATTAATAAAGATTCTAAATATGTTTCCCTAAATATTTTCAGAGTCATCTGCTGTAGACTTGGTCTATTTGATAAAAGGTTAAGCAGTCTATAACAAGTAACATATCATGTAAACGGATTTGTCTTCAACATTGATAATACTGAAAGGGTTCAAACAGTGATAGTGACATGTATAAACGATCGCTAAAAGAAAAGCATGTCTACCGTTCATGATTTAAAACATCTGAAAAAAGGTTTACTCTTTCTTTAAAAAAATGTTCAACTTCATGTATTTCTGACTAAACGTGTACATAATTTGCAATTATGCAACTGTTGTTACTTCCTCAAACAGTGCAACAGGTGACCAGCCTTTTCACTCAATTTACTTTCATTTTTTTTATTTACGTAATTAAAGGCCACCGGCCCAAACTAATTAATCAAATGTTACAAATAATAATACATCACGTGAAAAATAGGTAATGTCAATTGCAACATGTTAAGTATATATTCTATATGCAAAACAAACAATACATTTCAGAAAATTTTACAAAAAGGAAGTTGGTATCGTTTGATGCTATTTATATATTTTCTTGCTTGAGATGCCAGTTTTAATTCAGCTGCAGCCCAAGATAACTTTGGCGTAAAAAGAAGACCCATGTATTTATTAAATGATGTAACTTTTACATTTTCACCGTTAAGATTCCATTTTTCGAAGCGGTTAACCGTTTTTTAAAACTATTATTTCCGTCTTCTTTAAGTTAATGGTCATTTCTGACTGTAAGCAATAATCTGAAAGAGCGTTAAGTTGAACTGAAGGTTGTTTACTGTATCTGCACCACAGGCTACGTCGTCGGCGAACAACAGGCATACACTATCAAGTATATCATTTGTTAAAAAGTCATTTGCACGTTTGCCGTAAATGCGAGACTAATTCATCGATATAGAAACTAAATTATTGGCGAACTTATGTCCCCCTGTCTCGTTCCGATTTTACACACGAATGGACCTGATATTGTGGTACATGACGTACCATTTGGTCATTTGACAAAGTTTTCAAGTTTTACATACATTGACATACGCACTCTAATTAAATTACCGTTAGCACATTTGCTTAGAATATTTGTAAATGTGTTGTGGTGTGCTAGACAATCAAATGCATTCTGAAAGTCAACATATAGAACATAAAATATACAATGAGGTCTATTTTTTAATCATACATTGGAGTGTAAACATGTTATCAATAACAGAATAACCAGATTTAAATCCCGCCTGTGCTACATCAATAATATTATGCTCATATATATGCCAATTTATTTAACCGTTCTGTTACTATGTTAGAGGCTATTGTGTAAATGACAGCAATAAGTGAAATACCTCGGTAATTAGATGGGTCGCTTCTGTCACCTGATTTATGTAATGGAACGATTATAGTTTAGCTCCATGCATCGGGGAACTCTTCCGTTGTCAACATTTTGTTAAACAAGATAGGTAGGACTGATACAATGACAAGTATGTTTATATAACTCGACCCCAATACCGTCCTTACCCCGGGATTTATTATGTTTTAATTTTGAAATCGATGTGCTTACTTCTTCATTTGTAAAAGGACACTTTAGGATTTGGTCCATAGATTCGTCTAACGGTAACAAATTCATGTTTACATCGGATAATAGTAGCTGATTATTTTTGTGTAGCAATTGTTCAAAATATTATAACAAGGCACTCGCCTTAATATCTAACGATACACTATTTAGTTTTGAACTACTTCTCATCATAGACCAACATTTTCTAGGGTTTTTTCTGGCATTTACAAGATAATGTACATTTAAGTTTCTTATCCTGACATATTTCCCTGGAGGAATTTTTTGCGACTTTATATGTATCAAACTCATGGCTTGAAACGCCTTAACAAGGTATATTTATTTCGTTAAGCTCTATTACAGTTACCATCCCACCACTCGGCTTGGCCATTTCTTGGGGGATATCTACCGTTTGCTACCATGCCACTGCTTTTTACTGACGTACGATACAAGTTGACAATAGATAGAACTGCCTCATTAATGTTACCATCAATATTTTGCAAGGTATCATTTCTATTTACGATAAAGTTGCTGTAAAACATATCCTTCGAACTATCTTTCCATTTCAATATATATTAACTAAAATACTTGAGGAATCAGGGTCTACTTCAATAGTATCTGATATAGTTTCAAATGTTAAGTGTGACAATATAGGAAAGTTGTCAGACTCATCTCTCATTTCAACATGGAAGTACAATACAAATACAATTGTAATATGTTCAAAACATTTAAATGTGTTTCTTTCTAATAATAACGCTCCTCCCATGTGATTTCTGAAAAGCTATTAAAAATCGCGGACTTCTGCTCGGCGACTAATAAAGGTAATGACGTTATCAATATATATTTTTATTGAGTTGCATTAACGGTTTTAACCCTTTACCACAAACAACAATTCTGAAGCAAACGACCTTCAAAACATCTGAACAAAAACACGGAAAATCTCTATAAATGAAAGTATAATTACTGGTAAAAAAAAGTTTTAAACATCGTGATAAAAGGAGTTTTGAGCAATTTCTCCTTTTGTTACCATGTTTTCAAAAGTCGTCTACTGCGGAGGCGTCGGAAAGGTATATTTAGTGACGGGATAAACAATGATAGTAAATGTTAAATTAAGGGCAACCATGCAATATGGAAGAAGTTTATATTTATAGTTCGAAACTAAAGAGTACACAAATGGAAAAATTAATATGATTCGGGAAGTAATATATCATCAGTGGTAAATTAACTGGAAAGAGGAAAAAAATAAAGTGGTAATTCATTATCATTTTCCCACAGACAGGCGCATTCGGAAGCATCTACAGCTGAAATTTTGTTTAAACATTGCGACAAAAGGAAGATATTGCTCAGAAGGTTTCAGAAGGTTTCATTTCAAAATAAAAAATACTTTCATCCATACGTATTCCCAGATATTCAAAATCGTCTGCTGCAGATGTAATGTGTATGGGAAGCTGACAATAAAGGAGACGACAGCAATAATGCCTAACTCTATAATTCAAGTCAATTAAGATAAAGGAGTAAGGCATTAATATAGATAATTTGATTAATTATTATTGCAGCAAATTATTGGCAATCCTACAGAAAGTAAGGTATTTATAATTATAATGATGACTGACAAGTAAAAAATAAATAAGATTCGTAAAGAAAAATCGTCATTAGTCATGGCTTAATTAATTGTAAATTGAAATAAAGTTCACCACATTTTGGTATATGAGCCGTCCCGCAAGAAAACCAACATTATGGCATCTGCGAAATGTATCGACCAGATCAGCCTGCGCTGTCCGCGCAGACTGATCCGAACTGACACATTCCGTCTCAGGGGGATAGAGGTATAGATAAATGATGTTCTGGAACAGAAAATCCACAGGAGGCGAAAAGTGTCTATCCGGGTAAGTCTGCGCGGCATGCTTATGCGGATCAGGTCGATACATTACGCAGAGTCCACAATGTTGGTTTTCTAGCGGGTTTTGCTGATACAGTCGTTCTCCTGCACATTATGCACGGATGGTATTCGAAATTATTGTAATAATGGGGGGTTAAAGAAGTTTTTGCTCCTTGGTTTTTGGAAGGTGATTATTATGTAATAATAATCGGTCTTCCTATGGCATTGAACATGACCCAAATTACATATGCCCTTTACTCACATTCTCTCTAAAAACTATATGATCTTTTCATACATACGCTAGTCAATGTAGTTCGCAAA